>CAJJDP010000019.1:11331-27264 GCA_905182995.1 Paramecium octaurelia | reverse complement strand
ATTGCCATCATCACAATCTTCTTCTTTTGTAATAATTTAATCACCACAAATAGAGTGACAGTTGTTATTAACAAACTCATAACCATCTCCACATTTTAAAATGCACTACCCTCGATCACATATGTTGCAATCTTCAATGCATTAAAACTTACATTAATAACAACCATCATAAGGTTGAAGATTTCCATCATCACAATCCTCGTATTATTACAGAACTAATTTGTCTCCACAATAAGGATAACATGAATTTTCTAACAATTAATATCCTACTTCACACTCTAAGCAAATTGAAATATAGTTTATCTTACAATTAGCTATTGAAATAAATTTGCAATCAAGACAACCATCCCATACACCATTAACAGTCAGTTCACATAATTCAACTGAATATGGGGTCAAATTGCCATCTCCACACAGAGGATCACAACTAAAATTGGCATTAATTATAAATCCGTCTATACATTATAAAAAAATTCCAAATGAACAAATTTAACAATATTCAATACAAGAATATTTGCACTGATAACAAGAATGATTTGATACTAGAGTATCACATTATTCTTAACCTTGAATTATTCCATCTCCACAAATTGGATGACAATTTTCTAGAAATTCATCTTAAATCCAACCTTCTTGACAAAAAAGACATTTATCATTTATTTATTCTAAACAACCTTTATTTAAATTTTAACAAATTATTTCTGACTAAGTATAATACACTTCAAAATCTCTCATTACACTGTTTCCTCCACCATAAATAGTCAGTTATAATATTGGATCATAATATTTCTATTAAATATTTAAACATAATATTTTTTTGATCAAATACATAGTCTACAAATAGAAAATTTGCATTCAATTAAAAAACCATATTAATATATCTTAATGAGGAGTGAGTTAAGTTTAATACATAATTTACTAAAATTTCACAACTTCACAAAGCCCACATTAACTATTTATTATAAAAGAACCTGCCTAAAAATTCCATCCTTCAGAAGATGTGATCTACTTCTAATTAAATGAATATTAGTGCAGTTCCATTATAAGCAAATTGATGGATAATTCTCAATGCATGCATAACATTCATACTAACATTTAATGATACTAAATTTTAATGATATTAATCCTCCTTATTTATAAATAATCGTCATCCAAATATTTCTCTTATTATGTTAACGAACAATAGAAATAGTATGCAAATATTCAGGCTCTGAATCAAAACATATCAAACCTTATGATGAAATGATTTACTCAGAATCTGATTTTTGCTAGTCTATATATAAAGATGGTGGAATATTATTATCAATACTTTTGTAATTAAGAGCAATAAATACCTTAGAAATTGTGCATCTAATATATGAGAATGAGTCTCTAGGTCTAAAACTATTCTGCTAATTTAAGAATTGCCATTAGGAGACCCAAAATATTGAATCCCTCCACATGTATCAAAATTAGAACTACCTTCCTATCCTAGAATAAAAATATAAAATTACCACCCTTTGTGTTAGAATTAACATTAAACTCATAAATCACAGTTTGATGAGTTGTGTAGAGTAATATAATGAGTAATGCGACAAAGTAATCAATTAATGAATTTAAATTATATAACGAATTTAAACCATTATTTTAATTAAATAAACAATATTTTAATCAGTGCTATGAAGTAACTATTATTTATCAATTCCATAGTGTTTTTTATAAGATAATTCATCTTACAGGTTATTCAACTTCCGCTATTCCTTTAAGATTATTTTGATGAGGAATTTAATCTTAACATAATTACTCCAAAAAATTGTCTAAATTTCATTAAAATTTAGTGACTTATTCCCAATAATGAAAATTCAAAATTATTGATTTGAAAATGGATTTTTTCCTTTCATAAGAAAAGCTAGTTAATCTTTTCAAATTTAATACGATATTAATTTAAAATTAACAACAACTTATTGAGTTTCACCTGGTTAAATGGAACCCATTATTTATAAACCATAATATTGAGTGAACTAACTTTTGATAATTTTTATTATGCGTTGTTATCATATAGTTTTTGTAATTTAGGTCATAATAAATATATTTTCTTTCTTAAAATTTACCTCCAATGAATAATTCTAATTTTGTTAAATTTTGAGAATATAGTCTCTAAATCGATGTGATTTCTTAATGAACATTAGTTACAGTTAAATAACTTTGCCACTCATCAATATTATTTGCTGCCTTTTTTGAAATAATCTATCATCTTTTTTTTGGCAGATAAATACACCATCAGTGTACAGTCTAAATACTTGTTTAGTTTATTGAATTATTTTCACTAAACACAGATGGACCACCTTGAGCATAGCTTGATATTTTGGATTCTCTTGATGTTTTGGACTATTATATATACTATATTTGATATAAGCACTTATTGCTAAGGTTTCAAATGGATTTTATTATAAAAGCTCTTATATTGATTTAAGGGGTGCTGTCAAACTCCGTATTGGTTCTCTTCATACAAATATGATAGTTCTGAAAAACAATATTTGGTATTAACTATAAGAAATTTTTAAATGGAGGCACTTAAATATTTAATAGCATTATGAAATTTTGGATTAAAATCTGAAAAATGGGATTTTTTTTTATTGCCAATCATTAATCGTTTATTTTCACATAAGTATTGATGCTTGCCCTTTCCTACAATAATGAATCTCATACTGGCACATTTTTCTCAAATAAAATAGGCAACTTTGTAATTGATGCGGGTATTGAGCTAACATAGTGACCATATATTATTGTAACTGATGGAATATGAACATCTCTGACTTGAATAGTAGTTCAGTTTTCATAGTTGCAAGGCTTGCTTAATATAAGTTCTAGCATGTTATAGCACTCTCCATATCAATTTTTTCATTTAACTAGAGATGCAACTACCTTTAGAGAATTCAACTTCCAGTAACTAATAAGTAGTTTATCAAAATTTGATTCGCAATGTTGAATTGGATGATGCTCTAAGCTTTGAACTTATAGATCTTGAGCCCTAATGCATCTTTAATATGAAGAAAATTATCTCTTGTGCTTCCTGTCTTGCAATAAAAGCAGAAAATGCATGAAGTGGTGGTTGCCCGTATGTAGCTTTTATCAAATGATGCAGTTGTTGATTACCTTGCATACATTGACTTTGGTGAGGCTACTATTATCCAATATATTGTATCTTTATAACGAAATTTGCTGGAAATTTATAACATCCAAAACATTGAGATTAATGAGATCCAAAATGTCTCCCCAATTCACTTTCTATTCAATTCAGTAATTAGCAAACTAGGTTACATCTATTTAATGACAACTTAGCCCTTAACTATAACCTGTTATTCACTTTGTAATAGTAAAAAGATTTCTGCCTTTAATTTCATAAATGGTTATGATACTGTTTTTAATTTACTACCTTTCACATGTTGTGACTGTATTGATCATTGTAAACAGCAAAGCTCATAAGTAGATGATGATGATACTTCATTTGCGCTTAATCATCCTTTTTTGGAAATATTAACAGTGTTATTTTTCTTGCTGTATAATTTGTTAGTTTTATTTCTTTTTGTACAAAATTTAGTATATATAATGATATGATTAAGCACTACATCGACCAAGCCTCATTTACATTTTAGATATGAAATCTTCAACTACAATTTCGTTGTTAACTGCAGAATATGGACAAATATATTTTGCTCCATAAATGTTGTTATCTGGGTTAAAATGTGGTAAATATCAAAGTTACTTATATATTAGCTCTGTGACTAACAAACATAATTTAGTTGATTTCTTGTTTTCCTCTAATATAGAACAGCTTCTGTAGCTTGTTTTTTAGATTTTTTGCTACTTTGTATTCCAACAAGAAGAATTTTAGGTATATTACGTACAAAGATCTATGTAATCCAAAATGTTCAATTATAATACACTTTGCATTAGAAGAAATGTTGAAAGAAATGCAATAACGGATATTAATTTGAAATCAAATTAGATTACGGTAAGTTCCAATGAAGTTGCGCTGAAAGTCTTAGAAAATTTGGTGATTTATCGTTTATAATTATCGCAATATACAACGAGGAAGCCTTATAGTATACTACTAATTTAACAATAATAAGTATTGGCTAGCTCATAATTATACATGTTTATTTAGCTCATATTTTCACTCAATAATCTATACTTTTGATATATATTATCATCAAAGCAATGAAAACTTTATATTAAGTTCCATCTTGGACTTAATTCAATACTTTTGTTTAATGATAATTAAAACATATGCTTACCCCACTCAGTTTAGCTTCTTTTATTGATAACAACTTTTTAATGACTATTACTGTGCGCAACTACGCTAGTTTCTATATATCCTAATTTATAGTTATTAATTTTTTCTAGTCATGTGAATAACATAAAAGCAGCTAAGACGGAATGTATATAAGATCACAATCTAAATTTCCATATTTATAATCAACTTTTCAATAGGTTTAAAATATATATATTCAACTAAACATAATAAATGTGCTTTTTGTGTTAAATAGAACATGTTCAGCTTATACTTTACCATTGTCTTGCAAACATATAGTGAAGTCGTGCTGGAAATAATATCATCAAATTTGAAGACTCATATAAACTCCCTCTTGCAACTTTGGCTTTTAAGATTCAAGTCATGATACTCAATTCAAACTGGTGGCATTTTAATAATGAAATTACAAACCCTCAATCTTCATTTCTATCTCAATCAGTCCTTACTATTGTTACTAATTTAAAACCTGACTGTTGTAATTTTCTATTATTAACTATTTCCTACTTGTAAAATTTTCTTATTAGTTTTTAGCTAAATAAGGTGCGATTATTATTGTAAATGAATATGTCTATTGTTAAATATTAATATGTTTAAAATTTTATAGTTTATATCACTCAATAAAAAGGCTTTGATTTAAAATAATTTTGAAGAAATTTACTTGTAAAAACAAAACTGCTTTTTTCATAATATAATTCGACAAGAAAACTAAACCTATTGAAAATAATATCCTAACATTTTGTGGGATTAACCTAAATTGTTTCGATTTTATTTGGAAAACTCAGTTATAGTTTATAAAAATGTATGAGATTTGTCAATTTAAGACTTAATTTTCCAATTATTTTATTTAGAATATTATTTGAATTTTAGGTTTATTTTTAGGTGATTAGTTTAGAACTTTATTTTTAAATATTGTTTTAATGTTTAAAAACTAGTAGGTATGAATGAATTAATAAGAATCTTTCCAAAATAATTACACATAAACATTCAGAAATCATTTTATATTTGATAATTCATTATTCATAATTAATAATAGGCTTCAATTTTTATTATTTCAAGTTACTTATGAGAAGTATTTCCATCTCTATTATATAATTCTATTTAATGCACATATTAATCTATAAATTTTATAGTAATCACACTTTGTGTTAATGATTTATATATTAGTGTTTTTATACCGTCATAAATGATATAAACCTCCATATTGTAGTATCTTGCTAATTCTAGATCCCAAATTCTAATTCTCATAGTGTTTAATTCGTAAGGTTGAAAAAGATCAATAATAATGGACTTATATTAATTGCATGCATAATATCCTTTTCTCCAATCAGTGTTATAGATAGAATCTCTCAAACATAACGAAGTTTAACCTCCTTCTGGATAATAGTTTGTTTATCTTGAACTTATTACAGCTCCATTATTCAGGTGCAGCAAATTTTAATAGTTTCCTCTAATTATTGATTTTTTAATTTAGTCATCAATTTTGCAACTTTCTCTAATGTATATTAATGATAGTAATATTATGATTAGCAGGTTCATTTATTTAAATACTACATTTTTTAATTTAATTTTTCATGATTTAAATCGGTGTATTTTTTTATAATTCTTTCATAATTCGTTATAATTAAAAAGGCTATAATTATTACTTCATAGATCAGATATATATAGCCGTCTAGTATTTTCAATCCACAAGGTTTTCCAATGTGGATTACCTACATTAACATTCATAAATAAAACTTTTTATTTCTTTTATTATTAACCTATTTTTATATCCAATTAATTGTGATTGTCATCAATTTTAAATTGATATTTTTTAGTGCTACACCATTTTACCCATTATTAAATTCCTCATCTAATAATGGCGAATTTAATCGTTATTTTCCTTCTTGCTTACATTATGGAATTTATTCCAGATATACTCCTCTTAGCGATATTCTGTAATTTACCAAAGATTGGAACCTTAACAGTAATTGTTTTCATTTTCAAAGTATCAAAGATAATGTTCATAATAATATCGATTCCTTATCTTATGATTGCATTTATTATGAGAAAAAATTAATTGAAAAGTAATATACAATTACTAAAGATCTGGTATGGGTTTACAAACAATCACAAAATTAAATATATCTGAAAATGAATCATATTGGTACATTTTGGATAGAATATATTTCAAGAATGTATCGATTATTCAGTATTTTAAAAAATTTATTTTAAGAAAATAAGTAGAATTTAAGGTTCCTGTTTATATTTTGAATTTGAAGCCTAATGTAGAAACTATTTGTTCTAATTTGCTAAGCTTGCATGATTAGAAATATACTAATACAATGTATAAAATCCATATTGTAATATACTAATATATACCTATTAATTTAGACTCAAAACAAAATTGAGCAAAATGCAACAATCTAAAGTGAGATATGATGTTAAATCTTTCGTTCTTGTTTAGAAGAAGGGGAAATGAGCAAAAGAATTGAAAAATTAAATATATAAATTAAAAGAATGTTATTAATGGTCAGTTAAAATGAACTGATGCCCTTCAAAATTTGAACAATAGAATTATGGATAGAATAGCTTTACACAAGAATTTTAACATTTGGAAAGCAGGAATAGGGATTGGTTTTTATGAAAAATCTATATGACCTACCTATACTGCGAGAGTATTATGGTCGAAACCGAAGCAAACTTCTAAAAAAAGATAACAGACTTTGGGATAGGTGATGTAATTGAAGAATGCGGAGAAATTTAGTAATCTTTATAAAATTTCTTTTAAATCGTGTTATAATTGGTGCCAACATATTCCTCATCATCTTATCAATCTACTTGTTTCTCTAATTTTTTACAAAAGATTGTCATATCTTTCATAAGCTGTGTTTCTTGATCTTACTTTGCGCATAACTTTTCAACCTTATATATTAATTCGACTATGCATCATAAAAGGAGGGCGATTTGTTATGTCTATGAGAATAAACTTGAACACCTTCGATAAGTTTAGGGTACTTCTTCATGTCTTCACGCTTAAATTATGAATATTTGGTTGCTACCTCTTTGGATATTGATACCTCTTTGAATAATCATAATAATTTAATTTTTTATACCTCTCTGAATTGCTTATGTACTTCTTATTTTCGTATCCTACATGTAATGATGATGTTCGTAGCTTAGCATCTATCATTTTTTTTGTATTAAAGCCAAATTTATTGAGGAATGATAATTGCCCTCTTATTATTATTTATTTGAGAAATCTATAAAATTATAAAAATTTATCCTTGCATAAAACGCAGTTTTAATTAAATAGATAGCAGCAACAGCAATGAATTATAGCAAAAAAGACATCAACTGGAAATGGTCTGATTATTTATTTTACATTATTGAAAGGGGTACAAATAAAAACAATGCTAAACTCAATAGCGTCAGTTACTGTAGAATTTCGTCGTTTTACATAATTTTATATCTTGTTTAACGTACTAGTAATTGTTCTACCTTCAAATATTGATATTCTATCTATTCTAGGAGAACTTAGTATCAAAATGCTGCCCACAGAACACAACTTCAGATGGATGCCTCCTCTCACCCTTACTGCTAGAAACTCACTTTGACAGAATTGAAATTGAATTCAACCATTAGTTAGCCAATAAGCTTATGATCCAGTAATAAGAAGCAGATTATGTCTTATAAGAAGGTTTTTAACCAGCTAAAATATTAGACAACTCTGAGTATGATATGGATTATAGTTTTTGAGTTAGCAAATTGCGCTTTGAGAATTACTTTTGTTTAAAAAGGAGACAGTAAGCTTCTGTTACTTAATTTGATATTGTCTAATCCACAATTTGAGTAATTATGCAGTTGAGAAGGAAATTTTAGAGGTTAACGACCATCTTTAATTCTCTATGTTATAACGGTAACATGATAGAATATCAGAAGTTCTATTTACGAGTATCAGATTGGTGTTGTAATTATGGTAAATTGCGCTAAACCACAAATATTGTCATGTATGAGAACTCCTAAAATATTGATGTTATTGACTTTTAACTTTTTCAGGTTCCTACCCAGACAACACGTAGTAATCATTATTAATGTTGATATTGTCTTCATACCATTTTAAATCAAGCTTCTTTTGTTCTGTATTCCATCGCTAAGGTTAAATTTAATGAGCATTTTTTGAAGCTGTCGGTATTTTCTAAGTACAGGTAGAGATTATGAAATATAGACCTAATACTGCAAGTTGGGTTAACGATATCACTATAGTACACTTATCTGTCTTCCCTCTCTTGCTGGTGCACATAAATTTTCACTTGTGAGTTATCGTCACCATTATAGTACTTATGGCTTTCCTTTTGAGATAGTTCCCAATTATAGTGACTTAACTTTTTCGCTTTCTTCTTTTATGACAATCTATTTATAATCTTCACATACTACAAAATGTTCTTGTGCTTAATTATTGTGAAGCTTAAACTTTNAATCATAATAATTTAATTTTTTATACCTCTCTGAATTGCTTATGTACTTCTTATTTTCGTATCCTACATGTAATGATGATGTTCGTAGCTTAGCATCTATCATTTTTTTTGTATTAAAGCCAAATTTATTGAGGAATGATAATTGCCCTCTTATTATTATTTATTTGAGAAATCTATAAAATTATAAAAATTTATCCTTGCATAAAACGCAGTTTTAATTAAATAGATAGCAGCAACAGCAATGAATTATAGCAAAAAAGACATCAACTGGAAATGGTCTGATTATTTATTTTACATTATTGAAAGGGGTACAAATAAAAACAATGCTAAACTCAATAGCGTCAGTTACTGTAGAATTTCGTCGTTTTACATAATTTTATATCTTGTTTAACGTACTAGTAATTGTTCTACCTTCAAATATTGATATTCTATCTATTCTAGGAGAACTTAGTATCAAAATGCTGCCCACAGAACACAACTTCAGATGGATGCCTCCTCTCACCCTTACTGCTAGAAACTCACTTTGACAGAATTGAAATTGAATTCAACCATTAGTTAGCCAATAAGCTTATGATCCAGTAATAAGAAGCAGATTATGTCTTATAAGAAGGTTTTTAACCAGCTAAAATATTAGACAACTCTGAGTATGATATGGATTATAGTTTTTGAGTTAGCAAATTGCGCTTTGAGAATTACTTTTGTTTAAAAAGGAGACAGTAAGCTTCTGTTACTTAATTTGATATTGTCTAATCCACAATTTGAGTAATTATGCAGTTGAGAAGGAAATTTTAGAGGTTAACGACCATCTTTAATTCTCTATGTTATAACGGTAACATGATAGAATATCAGAAGTTCTATTTACGAGTATCAGATTGGTGTTGTAATTATGGTAAATTGCGCTAAACCACAAATATTGTCATGTATGAGAACTCCTAAAATATTGATGTTATTGACTTTTAACTTTTTCAGGTTCCTACCCAGACAACACGTAGTAATCATTATTAATGTTGATATTGTCTTCATACCATTTTAAATCAAGCTTCTTTTGTTCTGTATTCCATCGCTAAGGTTAAATTTAATGAGCATTTTTTGAAGCTGTCGGTATTTTCTAAGTACAGGTAGAGATTATGAAATATAGACCTAATACTGCAAGTTGGGTTAACGATATCACTATAGTACACTTATCTGTCTTCCCTCTCTTGCTGGTGCACATAAATTTTCACTTGTGAGTTATCGTCACCATTATAGTACTTATGGCTTTCCTTTTGAGATAGTTCCCAATTATAGTGACTTAACTTTTTCGCTTTCTTCTTTTATGACAATCTATTTATAATCTTCACATACTACAAAATGTTCTTGTGCTTAATTATTGTGAAGCTTAAACTTTTTTAGCCACATTTGGAAAATTAATTTTGGATTGTAGAACAATGTCAACCGCACCATGCTTATGTTGATGTTTTAATTGAGGGGGCTATTTTCATCTAATGATTCCTCATGTTTACTGAGTCTATTTCTCTATTAAAACAATAGATGATTATAGTCTAATTTAACCTTGCTTGAAAAAATGCTCATATCATTCAATGGTAATTGTTTATATGAAAATATTCATGCTCCCAAATTCACCTATTCTTTATGAAATTGTGGAATGCATGAAAATGCCAAATTTTCTAGTGTTAGCTATCTATTGGATTAAACAGAAAAAGTATATGCCTCATGCATAATAAATAACAATCCTGATTAATGCATCAATAATAGTTTAAACTATGTGAATTAGCTGGTACTTACCTGTATATGTAAATAATAGACAAAAATTTGCTTCTAATCTGTTGAATAATTACCCTTGATCTTTTGTAACTTATGTTACAATTGCTATAATTTAAAATGATCTGCAAATTTTTCATTTTAACCTGATAATTTAGTGCACCAATTATGCTATCCATGCACTTCTGTTCCTATTGGAATAGAATTAGAATTTATTACTTGCTATTTGATCAAGTACTCTTTATTAATACACTTAAACCCATTTATGTAGAATCCACAAGTCTTTGTTAGTTAATAGAAGTTTATCTATCTGCTACACATATTTTTTTTCAACTAACAAAAGTTTAAGATTTTGCCAATAATTTGTGTTTTATCCCGAACCACTAAGTATTAAGGAAGTCTTCAATTACACAAGTTGTATATATTTATCATCCTAACACTATCATAAACTCTACAAAGAAAACAAGAAATTCTATTAATTTAGTAGGTGGTTTCGCTTAAACTAATCATAAAATCAAAAACCTTTAAGAAAATTTGCAGTGATCAAGCAATTATCTGTAAGAGAAGCGTAATATTAAGAAACCCACAATTCACTTAAAGTCATTTAATGTAAAGTGAATTACAAACAATTTTGCGATAAATAGGCAATCATTACTCAGTAGCAGCAGCTGTTTGAATGGCTTTTCATCTTCAACAAATCTGATATTATAGGAAGAATTATCAGATCGTAATTGTCCATACAGATGGATAATACCTATGCATGTGTTAAAACACATCAGAACACTACTAAATGCAGCATTTCATTACTAAGCTTTATTCCACCTTAAGAAGCAGTAACATTTATGAACTTGTTGAGCAAACTGTTTATCAGGTTCAGGTACTTCTGTAAGTGGTACTAGATAAGAGCACTTCATAATTCTTTGTCTACCTCATAAAATGTTGAAATAATATTTTAACTTGTAGCACTTGATCCTTTGTATCACATTTTTATTCGAAGTGATACTTTTTGAATCTTGATCAAATCTTTCATTTTACTATTTAAGTAAATTCCAACCTTTTGGTCTCAGCATCGCCTTCCATCTATAATCTCGTGAGATACGATAAATTAATCTACTGATTGCATTGTTTACTAATTGTAAATCAAAGTCATTCTATTTTAATAATTTTCAACTTCAGAGGTAAAAAAATAAAAATTCTAGCATATATATATGTCATATAACTTTCGTGCAAATACTAAATTGCAACATTATCCCTTACTTTTGTTTCCTTATTGCAATTAACACTTGCATACAACACATACACCAGCCTATTCTTCATGGAATCTCTAATTCATAATGTACTGCTTGCTATTTACAATAGTACCCTTTTAGTGCAGTCACCTGAATGAAAAAGAGCTAAAACTTTAATTAATTAACAAAGCTAAGTAACTTTAATATTTGAATATTGAATGGTCTAAAAGTTGTTTTCTCGTTTCTGCTTATAATCATGCTATTTGGCTCACTTCACGGAATTCAATAATTTTTTCTGAAATGCAGACTATTGTTAGAGACAATGTGATTTTGCAACTTACTATTAATCTTAAGCATTGCTGACTCAAAATCACAGACAAGTTAGTTTTCATCACATATTTAGGATCATTTAAATTAAAAAAAATAATTCAACATTTGATATTAATAATCAAATTTTATGATGAAACCAATAATTAAAAAATAATCAAAATTAGAATTGTTAAGGTTTTTTATTGAATAAACGAAATTTACCTCTCAAAAAATTTAAAGATGAACAAATAAAATAAAATGTCCTAATGATCTTAAAAATTAAAACTTCAAATAAAATGAAATCTAACTGAAAATTATAATCCCTACCTTAATTAAAAAATATTTTATTCATTTATTTTATGATGAATCATTTGTCACTGTGAACAGGCCTAAGGAGATCAAATTTCACGCTTAATGGAAATGATTATTTGATCAGGAGATTAAAATGGAATGGTATAGGTTGGGAAAAATGAAAGAATCTATTGATGATCAAGCTATTCCCTTGTAGGTTAATAAGTTTTGAAGGTATCCACTAGTTACCTTAATCCTTCTCCTGTTCCTTCTCTAGTGAAAACTCTTAAAATATCAATGGCCCATTTCATACAATCCTAATATTATTACTAATCCTTTAGGTGTTTTCCTTTTGTCAAGGAGTACCATAACTACAAAGGAATTCTAATTTTTAATTGGTCCTCTTCAACCTTAATGAAGCTAAGTTCTTTAAGAACTTTAGTTGACTTATATGATAAGATTCTCTCTTTTATTTCACATTCCTCGAGAGTGGAGGTCTTTGTTTCGGTCTCGTAGTCCCATGTCAATCTCAGATAAAGTTTTATGAAGTCCTCATTTCCTACATAGTATTCTAACCTTCTCTCAATATCATTGAAGATAAAAAGGTCTTCATTTTGCTCTCCTTTTATTAATTCCTTTTCTATTTCTCCAATATCCCTGAGCTTGGTTTCTTCTTCATAATTCCTCTTGACGACTATTAACCCCAACTTATTTCTCATCAATATATTGAACATTATTAGTTTCCTACTATATCCGAATCAATAATTATAATTTCTTATATATTTTTTTATCCTTAATTTCAATTTTGATTAAATATGCTAATTATTACTAATATATCTCCTTATGAATCCATCTTTTAATCTACTTCATTCCTGAAATGTTTTTCTTAACTCTTTCTGTTACAACCATGATTTTTCTTCTTTCTCAAATGTTAGGAATGTACTTTGACCAATCTTGACTAACCGTTGTCACCTCTTTTTATCCCCTGCTTAAACGTATTCCAATAGTTTTCCTAAAGATTGTGTAACATTACATGATACAAGGTTTCCATATAATCGATTAATAAATGATAGGTTCTCTAGGTGATCCCCTGGGTTAATGATTAAAGGCTCCTTATCAGGGAAAATGTTCCATCTATATATATTATCACCACCTTGCTCTTCATCAGTTCCTTGATTACTTTTATATCCCCTGCCTGTGAATTCTCTTTATAATTTCAGATTTTATTTTAATTTCTTATCTCAAAATCTATTAAACTTCCTTTCTCCTCTATTCTTTGTTATCCAGATTTTGGGATTAATTATAAAATGCTGCCACAATTATAAGTTGTACAATTATAAGTTGTTTTCCCCTTTGGAGTTCTTCCATACTTTTCTCTCCTTAGACAGCTATCCCCTCTAAAGGTATTAAATTGGATATAATTATCCAAGTATGGTTTTTGCCTGAGATAAGTATTACTTTAATTGAATTTTGAGATTGACTTCTTATTTAATAATAAAGTGGTATATTGGTTTTTTTTTTAAACTTATATATCATGACTAGAAGATGTAATCCAAATGGAAGACAACAACAGTCGAGGGAGGATTGAGAGAGTCCAGAGTCTCTATTGAGCAGTATATGAGGCGCATAGATGAGAAAAAGTCGACCTATAACTGCTTAGTACGCTATCCTAGAATAATAAGAAGTCAAGAGCACTGGTAAAAATTAATCCAAAGATTGATGTAGGTAAATGGGGCAAAAGGAAATATTTTATGAATCTTCTTGAAAATAACGATTTGATCGGTACTCTGAAGAGATCAAAATGCTAATGATTTCTTTAATTTTTTAAAGTAAAAGAGGAAGGAACTAAAGGATGGGTCTTCCTAAACGTAAATTTAAAAATTATCATTTATTATGTCATTGGCTTCCATTATAACTTAATATTTAAAAAAAAATACTATCTTTCTAATATTAAGTGTTACTCTAGTAGATGGATGTCATTAAAATATTATTGATTTTTTAACATCACATCAATAATTGTTGAATGAACTTTTCAAACATTCTTTAAGATTTGAAACTTCCAATTTTCTAACTGACACTCCTCCTTGAATAAAATATTGGCTATGGATTTCTAACATGGCCTTTAAATTCTCAATCATTTATGATCCAAAGTTTTAAGCTTAAACAATAGGTATCCCTGCTATTTTAGTTATTAAACTGTCGTTTTAGGAAAGAATAAATTATTTCTTTATATTTTGTAGTATTTCTTTCAAATAAATTTCTAAGTTTATCTAGTTTCTTTTAGATCTTAAATCTGATTATTGATTACCATAAAATAAAGGGATAAATCAAGTGATAAGTTTAATTATTTGCTAAAGATAGTTGCTTATCTTAGAGAAGGTGCCTCAATAATTTCAATTTGTTTAAACCTAGAAATCATTATGACTTATTGAGTTTTGTTCTAATTTTAGGAGTTTTATGAATGCAGAATAAGTAAAATAAAATATAATTATTTTAAATGATCAATTAATTTTATTAGCTTGATTTAATTAGATATTCAAAGGTATTTAAGAGATATGGGTCTTCATTAATTAAAATATATGTATTTTTAAGAAGAAAAATTAAGTGAAATCGTCTAAACATTGTAATATTCAAAGCTATGTTACTGTTTGAAATTAATTCCTGCTTATTTCTGCTTCAGATGATTTATCATATTAAATAACATTAAAGCTTATTAATAAAGCTAAAATTTGTTGTATAAGGCTTTCTTATTTATGAGATTCGAAATCACAGATTGATTAAGTTGAACAAGCTATTAATTTATTTAATGAAAACTAAAAGCTTTAATGCTCATAGGATAATATGTATAAATTTTACTGATCTAATTGTACTTTTCCCCATCTAAAAACAAGGGTTTGAATATTCTAGATAACCATTGCATAAACTACGATTTTTCTTTATGTATATCTTAATCAAAGCCTACATTAATAAATCCTAAACATTATAAAGTACCTTTCATTCTTCTTTCATCATAGAATAAGTTAGCCAAATTTCATTGAATCTTTCTCCTTCAATTTTTCAACCATTTAAGATATAAATTTATTCCTTTTCTAAATATACTATAATAATATAAAATTTTAGATAGTGATGTAAATCCTTAAAAATGTATGCAGATATATCATCAGAGAAACATGAAGTTGTTGAGGATTTTTGATTTTTCCACTTTTTATCTCATTAAAGTAATCTTTAAAATCCTAATCTATAATAAAAGGAGGCTGATACATTCTTCTCTACTGAGAATTTTTATTTAATATATTTGAATAAGAGTTGGTATCAATAAATCAATCTATTTTTTTCCAATAATTTTCTCAGTATAGCTGGCTAATCCTGCTAGACAAAAATTTGTTTCTTCCTTCAATTACTTCTCCTTAAATAATACAAATAGCAATTATTATGGGTTGTAGGTAAACATGATGAGATAATCATTCATCAGAAAATGGTTGTATGTGTACTTTGATGCATTAAATCAAAGTTATAGGTTTAGCATCAAGTAAATTCTAGAATTATAAATATAATGATCATGATCTACCGAAGGAACTCAGGGTTTAGTAGAATT
>CAJJDP010000018.1:720270-737146 GCA_905182995.1 Paramecium octaurelia | reverse complement strand
ATAATAAAATTATCAGGCTTTATACTTATCAAGATGCGCTTAAGATATCATTTCTGCCCAATTTTTATTAAGGTCACTTGGTGTTATTTGATCTCTCCATTCTGAGTAAATAAATTCTCTCTTAAAAAAGTTTAAAATCTCATTTAGTGATGAAGATTTAATAGGCTATGAACAAGCTAAAAAATAAATTGAATCTTTCATTTTTTTTGATAATGCGCCATACTATTCAATTACCTTCTGAGGGTATGTAGCTTCCCCATCAGTGTAAAAGAGAATTACAGAACTTATAATTAAACAATTTTATACTTATCATATTCTTAGTTTTCTTTTAAGATCTCTAATGTCTACTAAAACGGAGGTCCATAATTTGTACCTCCCCCCATTTGAAAAGTGATTAATTTTAACTATTCCTCTATTCTTAATTCTTCGCATTTTACAACAACTCTAGCTGTAATATTAAAAATGACTACACTCACCCTAGCATGACTTTTCCTACTTATTTATTAAAATTATGATTCAACACAATTTTTTACAAATGTCCAATGATCAATCATAGACGCTGAATCATCAAGGATGAAAATGTAATGAGTTGAACTATGCTACTAATGCATCGGAAGATCATATTTCTATTAATATCGTATTTCTTATTTTAATTATTTTGATAATTCTTAGCAAATCTACTAGCCAATTCCTCCATTCCAAATATTTATCATCTTTAATTTATTTTGTTATTATTCCTCTGGTTTTAAAATATCCTTAAATCTCCAATTCTTATAGTATGTTTTGATTTCCTTCCAGGTTTTAATTTTACAAGTCTCCATTATTTAGATTTCTGCATCATCAACTATTTCTTCACAAGTAAATAGAGATGGAGAGTTTCCGATTAATATTTTATTCATTCCTAAATGTATATCAATTATATATTTACCTCTTAATTGATGACCATTTGTACATTTATGCTGATGAACTTCATTATAAAGCTCACTATCGCACTTTCTATTACAAATAGGACACGATTAGTTACAACCATTCATAATATTTTTCATCTCTTCAAATTGTCCTTTTAATTCAAATTCATCAATTAAAGTTACTAATTCTTTGCTCTCATCATATAATATAGAAATTTATGTTATAAATTCTTCCAAAAATGTATCTAAGAATTATATAATCGCATCCTTTTGTAAAATTTTTTAAATTGGAAGGTTGACCTATTTAATTCTCTCATCATATAAAAATATTTATTAATATAAATTTTGTTCTTTTTTCCCAAATTCCTTGCCTAAAATATAATTTAAAATTTAATCTAATTATACATTTTGGTTTTCATTACCATCTAATATTTAACTCTAATCACTCAATAGTATTTTAGTTTTATCTAATAAGATTGTTGCGTTATTTTTGATCAAACCTAAGCTATTTTAGACATAAGATTATATATCTAATAAATTTACAATGTCTTTTTGAAGTTTTATTATCAATTTCTCAATGTGTAGTTCCATATATTTTCTTTAGTCACAAATGTATTAAATTATTGATGCTTCAACATTTTAATTTTAATTGAAATTGTCCTTTCTAGCAACCAGTATTTCTTAATCTAATTTTTTTATTAGCTATGAAGATGACATTTTATTTTAAATAATTTAATTTTTTATATTTATCTTTTAGTCTTAATAAAACTATCTAATACAAAGTTAGTATATTATAATTGCCTATTCTTTTCCGTATTAGCTTGCTTTCTTTTATTTTTATAATATTGAATTTTCGTATTTAACTTTCTATGCTTCTTTCTATTTCAGAAAATTGTATTATTCTTTTTAATAAATTTTCAATTTCTCATAACATATAAATCTCCAAATAATAAAACATGAAAAAAACTAAAGTTTTCGAATGAGTACTTGAGTAAATTCTATCCCAAAGAAAGCAATTTCTTTATTAATTTATTCTAATTTTATTTCAACATTTTTAATTATTCTTTATAATAATTATCTATCATATCTTGTCACATTTTCGTCCTTTATAATGAAATAAAATATATCAGGATATTTTTACTACTCTTATTTATCAGAAAGTTATATTTCATCAAATTATTTTTAGATTATATCATAAATAGTTGAGCATAATTTAATCCATCCTTAATTTTCTTCCATGATTTCTATAAATATAGGTGGAAACTTTAATTAAAAATCATTGGAGTTAGTTGGAGTGTTGTTTTAAGATATTATATATTTAAAACAATATTAATAATTAGGCTTTTCCCTTCTTTATTTAAATTTGATTGAAACATTCTCTTTCAGGATGAAATATTAGGTTTTATCTATATTGTTCATTTATAATGATTCTTATAATTAGTATAATCCTGGAAAGTTTCCATAGAGATTATTCAATTTAAAAAAATCCATTGTTTGGGTTTGAGTTTCAGATACTTTTAAAGAATTTATTAGACTATCAATGGAAGGATCAGGAAATCTCACAATTTAATTAAATTAAATATTTTGGCGATTGTGCAAACCACTAAATGAATTTTGCTAAACAGGACTTGGAATTTGCAAAGCAAAAGGTGGGTTTTGCAATACAGGACGTGGATTTTGCAATACAGGACTTGGAATTTGCAAAGCAAAAGGTGGGTTTTGCAATACAGGACGTGGATTTTGAAAATCAGGATATGGATGTTATATAGGGTATTATTATTAGCTGTTTCTTTCAGAAGCCAAATTACCTTACTGAGGAAATGAAAAAGGATTGGTTGAACAATTGGACCTTGATTATGGGGTGAAATCGTGAGATTATGGGTTTACATTTGAATCTAAAATAGACTAATATATACTTCCTTAGAATTAATTTTAAGGCGGTTATTAAAATTATGCAGATTATTATCTTTCCTGTTAATTATTTATAGTAAGACCTTTCAAAAATATTGAAAAATCCGATTCAATTAAATTAAGTACATTCTTTAAGATAAGTTGATCAAATTGTATAGGTAACATATTCAATGAGTTAAATAAACTTTTAATTTCTAATTATTTTTCTTTCTCTTGTGTTTCTTTTTATACAATTTAAATTAACTTTGGCTTCAAACTTTATTGGAGTAATTCAACAATTTTTTTTTTTTCTATAGCTTAAAAAGTAATCTCCTTTGTCAGGTATTTCCATGGATCGATAAAAGGGGATTAAGGCAAATTATTAAGTCTATCATTAATATCTTAATAAAAAGTTTGTTAAAATTATAAATTACTCCTTTAATCAATAGGTTTGAAAGAATTCTGTTAAAAGACTTTCAAAAATAGAGAGCAAATTTTCTCCATTTAATTCTCTTTTTGTGTTCTAGGATCTTAAGAGTTAATTTGCCTTGCAAAATAATCGATTTGCTCATCCATATCCTCTATTTTATACTAGTAGTATTTCTTATATTTTGAAAAACATTCAAATAATGTTTTTTGAAATTCTGTGTGAAGACTTTTTAATTCCTAGTTTGTTGGTTCAACCAATTCACTCCAAATTTATTCAAATTTATTATCTCTTAAACTTTTGTCTTCTTGTAAAGTTTTTAATAATTCTGAATTATTTAATATCTCATTTAGAGTTTATTAAATTTTTGCAGGAACACGACTATATTGAAATTCTCTCCTTAATTAGTGAATCTTTTACAAAATTATCAAAGTTCCTTCCAAGGCAATTGCATAATATACTTCTGAAATATTACCTTCTACTTTTTTTTTAATTGAATTTGAAATTATTTAATATGAATATTCCCGTTATAACTCATTTAATATTTCTTCTTTTTAAGTATTACACTTAGATATAAAATCTTGTTGAGCATCTTTTTGAATTTAATCATAATTTTCTTAAGAATTATTATAAAGTTTACACTTTTCTTCAATCTAATAAATGATTGCATCAAAGTCTTGAAATTTTTCGTTTACTTTCACCATTTTATCTGTTGCAATTTTGTTTATGGTCTCGTAATCCTTTTACTCTTTTAAATCAGAAAACTCTACTAAGTCAGGTAGTTTTGAGACTATTTCCCAACATTATTACACTTTTGTAATAAATGCATTCCAAGTAAAATTGTCATTATGTTTGTTTTGTGGTTCCCTATATTTTTTGATAAATTTGTTTATTATATCTATTCCAAATGATATTGCATTTTTGGAATAATCTTAATTATTAATTTCTTATATCATTTCTTAAAATTAGTTTTATCTGGAATCATCAGAATTTTGCCATTTTTATAAATTTGTTGCCATTCCCAGAATATAGATATTGTTTATTGTGAGATCTAGTTGCTTAAAATATTCAATTTTCTTTCCATCTTCTTCAATTAAAATCTCTTCAAGACTTAATCTTTTTCCTATGTCTTAAACTTAGTTTAACAATTTATATTTTTCGCCTTCATTATTCTAACTATTTTAATTAAAACACCAAGAAAATTATTTTAAGAATTGTAATTTAGAATATTTTGCAATTGTGTAAAAACTGACTTCAATTAATTTTTGAAATGTAGAATGAATTTCCCCTTTTACATTAAATATAAGAATATCACTAATCTAAATTATGAAAAGAGAAATTTTTTTATCAAACTCTGGATCTTATTAATTAGGGCTTTATAGTCCTTCTGAATCTAATAATAAAATATAATCAAATGAATATTAAAATTATTCTCTATTTGAGATTTTTAATAGCTATAGAAATAATCCTTTTGTGCATTTTCCCATACTAGTTAAAAAATGGCATCCAAATATCCTATTTAACAATGTAGACTTTCCCGAACTTTATGGTCCCAATATACTTAAACACAGTATTTTATTATCATCCTTATCTAATAATCTTTCTCTTAATTAAAATAAAAATTCAAAATCTATGGTAAGATCATCTCCATTTAAAAATTCAAAAGGCTCTCCCTTTTTTATCAATTAGCAAACTTGATTAATTGGATTTTATTGAAAAGAACTATTCCCCTTAATTACTTCTCTCCAAAATATTTCAATATTTATATTTTGGACTCTAAATTTATTTTCTAAGCTTTTCAATTTTTCTTCTAATTCTTCTCTTTCTTTTATTTATTCTTACTTCAAAGAATCTAGTTACTATCTTATATCCTCTATCTTTATATTTAAATTTTTAAGATTTTTTTAGTTGAATTTTGCAATGTGCTCCACAAATCTTAAGTAGGTTACGTAATAATTTTCTTGTGTAAAAATGAGACTAAAGTATTTTATTAATTGAGATTCATTAAATTTTGGCTTTCTTAATTTAACCTCCAAATTCTCAATTTCATTTTAAAATTATTCTAATTTTGCTTTAGTTTATTTAATTTTGTTTTCAATTTCTAGTTTTTCATTTTCTTTTTATTTTATTTTTTCTTCTTAATCTCTATTCTACTCATTTTTAAGATTAACTATGCAATCTTTTTTTTTCTCCAACTCTTATTCTAATTAATATGATGTAAAATTTAATTATTATCTTTATTGCTTCTTAGAGTTTATTTCCAAAGCTAAATTTCTTAATGGAAATGCTTCAATTTAATAAAATCCATTTTCATTTTAAATTATTTTGTTTAATTCATCTGTTAAATTATTGAGAATATCTTAAGACTTCCTGATTTCCTAATCATTCACATTAAAGGCATTGCAAATTTACAAAAATGAATTTTATATTTAAGCTTCTTAAACAGTTTCATTTCGAGTGCCAATTTATTGTAAAATAAACATTTTTATTTTTTCCCTTTCAGCCTTCTTAATAGCCTAATTCTCTTATTGATGTAGATTCTGAATTTGGCTCGTGCAAAAATCGAATTCTTTTTTTTTAAGCTATTTAATTTTTTCCTTATTCAATTCCTTTTTTTCTGAATCTCGAATAATTAAAATAATTTTAGGCTTACAATTTAATTTCATTTTCTCGCACAATACTATTAACTTGTCAACAGTTTCGTCAAATTCATCCTCTGTTTACATCTATATTATCCATAATTAAAAAAAAGGGAGTAATTCCTAGAATATTTCATCTTCTAATTATCCATGCACATCAGCTATTAAGTAGTTTCTGCTTCCATTAAAGGAAAAATCAAATTAACAATCTACTGAATGGTTATTTATTGAAGAAGAATCAGAAATTTCAAATTTCTGATCTTCTTTTTGATCAGAATAAAATAACATATTAATTAACTCAGATTTTCCAAATTGATTAACTGTTTAAGTTAGAGAAAAGTTTATTATTGGAAAATCATTTTACAATAGGTAGAAAATATTAGCATTAAAAACATAACAGTCTTTTATTGAAGTTTTACCTTTTTCTAAATAAGGATTCTAATAAAGCAATGGTACAGGATGATTTTTTGAGTGTAATTTTAATAGCATCATTTAAAGCTCTTTATCTGAATTAATGTAAAGTAATTAAAATAGAGATTTGAAGTTCAAAGTTTCATTCCTTCTACCTTCTTTTTCTTAAATAACTTTTTTGTTAATTAAGCTTAATAATTCTTCTGGTGATTCACCCCTTTTGATAATATTAAAATAGTATGGAAGTAATTTGTTATAATTATCTTTATTCCTTTTATCCTCTAACCAATAATTGACAGTCTACTGCATTTAGTTATTTGATGTTAAAGAAATATTAAAGTCTTCCATTTTAATCATCAATTTATTAGGGTATTGATTAAAGGTTTCATTTTAAATAAAAAATCTAGACATTTTTATTTAACTTTCACTTTTTAACGATTACTCCAAATGAAGAAGGTTAATCTTTAATTCTTTAGGAAAATTATTCAATTTCCTATCATTATGATCATGAAGGTTGGTTTTAATAATATTGATTAAACATTTGTATTAATTAATATTTAATTCATTTGTAGCTAAAAAGTATAAGATATTTATTTCTTTTGTCAAATATTATTATTGACTTTATAACGATTTAAGTTGGTAAAACATTAGTTTTTTTGAGGTTTCTGCAAATTCTTATAGTTTTTCAGTATTCGAGGATTTAAATTAGCCAACCTTTTAGATAAATTACTTCTCTTAAGCCTCCTATAAACAGTACCCTTCTTTAAAATCCTCATCCTCAAGAGTGCTATAATGAAGTATTTTTTGGATAAGATATCTGTAGATCATGTTATTCTCTTTAGAATTCAATTTTTTAATATTGTTTTCTAAAAATTATTTCTTCTTTTCAGATCGACTTAATCCATTTTCAACATTCAAAATACTTTCTTTAATATTAAAAATTTCAATAAATTAAATCCAAAAATAGAACACTAACTTTAGGTACAAAAAGTCTAAATTTTCATTAAAATTTTCTGTCAAAGAAACATATTAAATCAACTCATCTTTATTTACTTTTTTACTCTTCACACAAATTAGACTTTTAATAAACCCTAGTAAATTATCAGTATGAGATCCATGTTTAAGAGTAAATAATTCAAATAAAAAAAGGATTTGTTTATCTTTACAATTTTATTATAAACTTTCTTTACCTTATTTAACTGATATCTACTTGGATTAGACTTTATAAATGCAATCTAGAAAATAAAGTTGAATGTATTCATCTTAAGTCACTTATGCAATATAATATTAAAATTTATATATTTAATTTTCTAAAAGAAACCCAACTAATTAATGAATTTATCCTTTTATTTAATTTTCACATTCAAGAAAGAACAAGTTAATAAGCAATTTTAAAAACGATATAAAATTAGGCTATCCCTTTTATTTTACTACTTCTATAAGATCAACAATTAAATGTAAATCATTTTCTAATTTTTAAAGAGGAATACGATAATCCTTAATTGAACTAGGTATCAAATTCTGTTTACAGTATTGCTCAATTTTTTACACCAATAGTATTTAATCAAATTTTTTTTCTTATTAATTCTCTGAGTACTATTCTCTAAGATTTTCCTGTGTTTATGCAAAATAAGGCCTTCTTAGAAATGTCTGTTAAGGGTACATTTAATGTAAGCTTTAGATTATTTAAGTCCTTTTTTCATCATCTAATTAATCTAGAAATGTTTTTAGATTATTTTCAAGATCTTCATCATCACAACTAACATCAATGATCTCTTTGACTTCTTCTGGAATGGAAGGTGCGATTTATAATTTATTCATATAATAGAAATAAAAGATATTTTCCCTCTTATATTAATTAATAATATGTAATAATCATTGATAGAAGTTGGAAAAATGAGAATCCAATTATTTAGTTTATGATAAATCTAAAAGAAAAATAAGCAATTAGCAATAGATAGATTGATTAGAAAATGATATATAGGGCTAATAATGAATGAGAATTTTAATTAATTATAGCTATAATAGTTTTTCTTATGTTGAAAAAGAAAAATTGAATAAGAATTCTTAAAGATAATATCTACGATTACAAGATAAGTATAAAAATTAGATTAAAGAAGCATCACTTCTAATTCAAACATAAAATCAAATAATAAAATAGATTTCAATTAAATGATTAATATAAAGGATAGTTTGAGATTAAACAATGAAGCAAAACAATCAAAAGTGTGTTTCTCTTATTTCATCACACCCTATCGAAAAGATTTACAAATCGTTTATTCTTTATTCCACTCAAAATCTCATCATGTTTATTTCATAACGACAAAGAATTCAATAATTTATGAGATACCCAAAGTCAAAGCAATTCATCCTACAACTATTGTAGTTGGATAGCAATAGTATAAGGAAAATCTTAAAGGGTTATCATCAATATTCTTTCTCCAAAATACATTGATTCTTGAAGTTGATAGAAGTGATCTATGTAATGATTAAGCTCTATTCCATAAGCATAATTATTTTATACATATAATAAGTATTTTCACAGAATTAACAGTGAATTTAATAAAAATATATTATTACAGATTTTTGCTTCACTCGCAAAGAAGTTTGAATACTATAAGGTAAATATCAATAACATAAATCTCATTTAGCAACAATATTTATATAATTTTTAATCCTTAATTAATTAACAAGAATTATTGCATGATGAGATAATTTAATTTCTCTATATTTACTCTTAAAGTATTTTTATAGTTTCTTCCTTATGTATATTGAGATTCTTAAAATAGCTCATTTTGCTTATAAGAGCAATTATTAATTTTTTTTGTTTAATTTTATTATTTCTCAACTTTCTTTCATTAAAAGACTTAATTTTTATATTCCTGTATTCAAATATGTAAAAATACAATATATTATTTGATCAGAAAAATATCTGTATTAATGTTATCTACTGTTAAGAAGTTTGAATCACACAAAACACTTTTGTTTTTTTGTATGAGTAAATTATAGACTCAAAATATCTATTCTTATGAATTCATTATCTATTTATCTCGATAAGATTATTCAAAATTTTTTAATTTTCTTTAAAATGAAACCAAATATCCTACCAAATTTATTTATATAGATTAGTTCATCTTGGAAAGATATTCATCTTATTTAAATAAACTTAGCAAAGTCTTAAATATGAACAGGATATTTTATCTTTTTATTAATTATTTTATATTATAAAAACCTATTGTAAGAGAATAAGGTTTCATATTTGATTATGTGAAAATCTACTAGTTCAAAATAATTCTCTAATCCTAAGAAGTTTCAATTCAGCCATGCTATGTTTTGAAATAGACCAGATATAATAACCCAAACAAATTTTATAGAATAAGCAAGCCTCATTATCTAATTGTGAACATAAATGCACTCTTAAATCTCTTCAATACGACTATGAAAATTAGGATATGTAATGTTACATTTACATTTTATTTATAGTGACGGTGGAACATATAATGATAAGCATAACAAGAATGGAAAATGGATAGAATTAAGAGAAATTTTTGAGGTATTGGAAATTGTAATTAATATTTAGTAATTCATATATCCCCCATGGCGATGAATATAAAATTAATAAAAAGATTGATAAATGGGATATCAATTACAGATTTTCAAGTATTTATCAATTTGAATGGATGTAAATATGTATATTGTCTTTAGTGTCGGTGGATCATACAACTAGGATGGTATTAAAAACGTTTTATGGATAGACTTGATTGGTAATTTCTATCGGTATGATAACAATTAGCATTATTTCTAATATCTTAGTTAAAGATAAGTGATGTTTAAAGGAGAATATTAAAACAATCAAAAGTTGATTAATGAGGTTCTCATTTTAGAATTTGTATTTTAGAGCGATTTTGATTGATTTAAATGTTATGATCATCTTATTTTTTAATTTAGTGGTGGTGGATCATATGACAAAACAGGAATTAAGAAAGGAAAATGGATTGAGCTAAGCAATAAATTGTATAAGTAATTTATTAACGATAGTTAAATCATTTATTAGGGGATGTACCAAAATGGGAAAAAAGTTGATAAAAGAATATCAATTTTAGGGAGTTTGATTAACTTGAAAAATGTAGTATAATTTATTTATTAAAGGAGTAACTTATTATGATGAGTAGGGAATTAAAGTTGGATTGTAATCAGAAACTAGCTCAGGTTTTTTAAGTATTTAAATCAATTATTTTCTCTTCTTTTTAGTTTAAGTTAAGTTATATATCTAGGATATGTGTTATTGTTCGAAGCCTACTTGAAATTAAGCAGGTTAATTTAATTTTATTATCTCAATGAAGCAAACGATTATTAAATAAATCCTTTAGAACTATCTTTAATCAATTTCTTAATAATTTCAAAATTTTCAAATTTATCTTTGGTTGCTAAAAATTTGATAAAGTGAATTATCTAAAATTCATTTTGTTTATAATATTAATAAGGGATTAACTGATTTGAAATAGATTTGGATTCATTTAATTTATATTTTATAAGATGTTTCACCACCACATATCTCAACAATTCGAAATTATATCTGATTTCTTACTCTTATTTTACTTAGTAATCATACTCTTTTATAAATTATAACTTTTATTCTACTTATAATTAGACTTTTCGTTAAATTCCAAATCCCTGAGGATTCTGTTATTTTTTTTATTATATATATAGGAAATGCCATGTTATAATACTTATCTCTTTTTTTTTTGATTTACCTTGAAATTTATCTAACGATGAACTATATCCAAAAGTAGAATACTAATTTGAAATAAAGAAATTCTATATTTTGATCAAAATTTTCAGTTAAAGCAATTTATTAATTGTCTAATTTTGATAAATGATTTTGTAGATTATTTTTACTATCTTCAACTGAGAAATAGACATACTTTTTTGGAATTTTAGTACATCTATTACCTCTCGAATATTAAATTCTGTTTCAACAAAAAATGAGTCAATAATTACTATTTTAGGTATATCTCTTATTATAAGAAGATGTTATGCTATTTTAATAGAATTTAAGAATATTCTTTGTAATTGGTTGGACTAAACCGATAAACAATTCACTACTAAAACTTAAATTAATTTATTTAGAGTAGTGCAATTAGTAAAAAGATTTAAATGTGGTAATAATTAATAAGCCTTGCTTTATAAGAGGTAAATCTTGATTAAAAATCTCTGAAAAGGTTTAATGAATTGTTTACATATGCAATAAGAAGGGTCAATAAAGAAAAATAGGTGGTAGTTTATAATTTATACTATTAATTTAGAAGATGTGATTGGTGTATTTATTTTTAATGAATGTAAATAAGATTCTCCATTTAAATTAGGGAAAATAAATTAATCTAGGGTTTTATTATCATTACAGCTTCCGATAAATAAGTAAGTAATCCAGTCAGATTCACCTTATAAATAATATGATATGAAATATAATCAATTTATTCATATCAGAGAGTGAAATTATAAAACTTTTTTGTCTAGTAGAATTGTTATTCAATGCAAACAACAAATTATTTTATGCTTTGCCTTATTAAAGGCGTAATTATAAATTCATTGCATCCAACTAAAATTACTATTTCATATTTTAGGTCATCAAATTTTCATCTTTTTTTCTGAATTTTTTAGAAATTAATTGTAAGAACATGTTATTCAGTTTGTATTTAAATATTCAGTTGCTTTAAAGGTATTCTATTATGATTTTGAATTCTTGATGGTATTTATTGAATTTTTTAGCCCTAATAATTTTACATATCTTCTTTATCATAAAATAAACATTTTAATAGACAAATATAACCTAATAACTGATTTAATCTAAAAAACTCTCAAGGTTAAACTTAACTATTATATTACCCTTTATGCCTTCTTCAAATGATAATATGAATGTATGCTTTTTTTTTACTTTATTGTGATCATTGTATCATCCAAAAGTTGTTACGATTAAAGATGTTAGATAGTCATATTTTATTCTCTAAGACTTTCGATTATATTTTTAGTTGGAAAATTTGTTATCTCATAAATTTTGTAAAATCAAAAGTAATTTCTTTGTTATTTCTTAATTACAAAGACTAGATAAAAGAGAAGCATTATATTAATTGAACTTTGAAATTATAACATATATATAAAATTGAATTAAGAGAAATCTTATAAAAGACAAACTAAAAATTTTATGTTCCATAAAATATTAAACCCTACCATCTAATAATAACATTTCACCCTCTATTTGCATTTTACATTATATTTTTACTATCCTAAATTAAGAATGTTATTGTGATTTATATACGAAATATTTTCAATTTACTTATATTTCATAGTAATCAAACTTCTTTCCAACTTACTCCCAAATTACTAAATATTTTCCATCATTAGTTAATGTTCCAAAAATATATGATGTTTAATAATCTATCTGAGAGAGCAATTTTAATGTACCTTCATTTGATATTTTAATAAAGTAAACGTGTAATTTATATTTGAAGATAATGATCTACTTTTCTTTGTTATAACAGATAGGAAATAAACTTGTATCTCCCAATTCATCATTTTTAATTAATTTTAATTCTTCAATAATTTAAAATTGTTGGTTTTTTCCATTTTATATATCCAAAATGCAAATTAAGTCTTCTACTTCGTTTCGCGTCACCAAAATCAATTAGTGATTATTGATAAAACACAACCTCGATCTAGGTGATTGGATTGCTTATGTAACTACATTATCAAATTACCAATTCTGTTAATCATCCATCTTCCAAATTAATATTTAGATAGTATCCAAAGAAACCAAAGTATTCTCAGATTCATTTAAACATAAACTACAAATATCGTTCTCATGCTCATTTAATGAATATAAATAGCATAATTCGTTCTTTAAAAAATCAACTTTCCAAATTTTAATTTAGCAATCTCTTCCTCCAGAAATGAGTTGGTTTTCAGCTTGATTCAAAATCAAGCATTCTATGCAATTAGTATGCTGCTAATAGAACTAGGAACACTTCCATTCTTGATCATTTATTTAACTCCAACAACAGATAGATTAATCATAACTGGCTGATAAGAAACTATTGCTCTTTTTACTAAATATAAGACAAGTAATCGCCGAATTGTGGCCGCTAAGAGTAGTAATTTCGCTCAAGGTTTCTTACTAAAAGTTCCATACTTTAATATCACAATTACTGCCAGATATCATGAGTGATCCAGATCCATTAAAAGATAGTGCATAGCACTCCTCTTGTTAATGAATTGAGTTATCAAATGATTTTAGATGTGGATATGACATGATATTCCTCAATGTGTTTTCACATTATTAATACAAATCTTAATTTTAAAGATTGGTTAATTTGATATTTATTTTGGCACAAAGCGAATAGTTATTTATTTTAATTTATTCAATAATTGATTCTTAATTCAATATTTTTTCTTTAGGTCCATTAATTAATACATCTAATTCGTCAAGGAAACTATAAGTTGTATTAGCTTATCCAATATCGTTAAGGCTTTTAATCCAGTCTATAGAATTTGATATCAATTCATCCAATAATTAATTAAGGTCCGATTTTAGCTTATGAATTTAGCTGATCAACGATTCGACCATATCTTAATTGAGTTTGATTAATCTTTACATATTTTCTAATTTACATTTTTGATTTTCTTCAATCATTCTAAGTGTCTTTTTAAATCCAATCATTTTACTTTCTGATTCAAAGTTTTCCATGCATTCTGCACACAAAAGACATTCTTCTCCCTTTAACTTATTATCAAAAATAACCATAAGTATTGGTTAATTATGTTTCTAGCTGCAGTTAAGCTAATCTTCTAATTCTATCATTTTTGGTTAAAGCATAACAATTAATTAAATTTTATAATTGTTGCTATATATATTGAAATGACTATACATTTAGTTTTCAGTGTATTTTCAATCTTAGACGATATAAACTACTAAGTAGCAATAAATACTTAACGATTATAATTGAAATTTCATAAAGTTGTTTTAAATATATAAGATCAAAAGGAGAGTATTTTTGATTTTTTGGTTTAAATGATTATCTAATTTTAATAAATCTATTTACATTTTATATATACATTTATTAGTCATTAATAAAATAATCTTATTAATTACATTCTCTCTCTTTATATCATTGATAGGCTGATTATAAAGCTGATTATCATTTTATTTGAAGATAAAATTACAGTTCTGGTCTCTAACCATTGGACAAACTTTGGAAATTTGACTAGAAGTACTTATAACATTTAATATTTCCATTATATCAATTTTAATAGTAAAAAATATATATAGAAAGCAATATGTAGGATATTAAAATAATATGTAAATATTTTTCTCAAATTGTACTGATGGATATAATCATTTTAAGGCTAAATTAATTATAGAGGCTCAACTATTAATCGAAGATTAAATTTCTATTCATTATATATCATATATTTGAAATTGATTTTATTATTAAATATGATTTCAAAGGATGAATGTAATAAAAAATAATGATTCAAAGTAAAGATCTTGCATTAAAAGAAATTAATTATGTATTTGGCTATTAATAAATTTCAATATGATATTCAATTTACTAGTATAAATTAAAAGTTCATTTTAAATTGATATTTCAAATGATAATTGAGAATTTTAAGAAATTAAAAAATGGATTTTATACAATTAGCTATTGAAAAGTAAGTATTACGTCATTCTTTATATCTCTCAATGCTCAATATGTTTCTCCAGCTATTCCTGAAATCAATTTAAACTTATGAATAAAATGGGTTATTACTAAACTTCAAATGCTAAAACTTACACTGCAATGTCTTAAGGGCATATGAGTTATTTTGCAAACAAATACTAAGTAAGAAGAAAAATATCTTAATAAGAATTGACCTTGCCAAGTTTTAAATTGCAAATTCTGTAACTGAAATAGATCCTTTATATACAACTATTTGCATATGATATTTTGTCTTTAATTATTATATATTTTAAGATTGCCAAAAGATATCTCCTCAATATTTCTTAGTGCAGTCTTAATCTTATGAACTTGGTCTATTGTATTATTCCATTTTATTATATATATGAGTATTGATTTTGATTAAAAAATAATCAAGAAAAGATTAGATTACTTCTCTATTTAATGGTAATTTGGAATAAGATTTATAAATGATTTTACTTGCTTAAATAATAAAAATAGAAATATCAAAAATTTACAAATAATATGGAGTAGATCATTATTATTTCAAACTCTATGAGTTTTCAGATTGACTTTGGGAGATTGATAAATTGATTCTTTAATTTATCTTCTATTATCTAATATTGATTATTTCCAAATTAATTCCTTATAATACTATAACTTAAGAAGCGAATAACCACATTTAAGTTATACTTATTAATCTTTCGAGTTCAAGGAAGTTCAAAGTTTCTTAAAACAAAACACGATTTATCCTTAGGTGCATCAAACCATTATATTCTCTTAAGGCTGGAAAGAAATTATATTTATATAATTGCAATCTTATTTATCAAAAGTCAATAATAAATGGAAATATACTTAGGAAATTTCAATGAAGAAAATTTTTATATTATTTATTTTTTAGAAATGAATTTAATAAGCCATATTTCTCCAAAAATAGGAGGAAATGGGCCAAATTGAAATTTGGTGTGATATTTTTGATTAATAAATTCAGTTTATTCTAACTTCTATTATATCATCTATAAAAGAGAGAAATTGGATGCAAATTTAATTTAATTAACATTCTACTATGTATAATGCCTTAGATGAATAAAGAAGTAAAATGTTTATCCTCAAAAGTCTTTCAAAGTTAGAACAAATGTTATTTAAAACATGAAGATAAATTAAATATTGAATATTAAAAGAATAAATCCTTAGAGAACTATAACGGCACAAATTAGATCTCATGCTCACAGAACTTATCTTTGCTCTTGTCATTTTCATGCGTAATTAGTGAAAGCATACTCTAGAAGGTATATCAGTATATAGGAGGACAAAACCGCACAGAGTTGAACTCTAATCTAGACTTCACCTCTTTCCTCATCCACTGGAACTCCTTACGATACTGTTGAAAGACAGATCACAGATATTAGGATATAAAGTCCTTATACAATTATACAAAAAAGTAATCTCATTCTTGTATGGAACTCCAGGGTTCGATCCCTCTTTAAGTCATTTAATAGTATTTTTCTCTTCCCCGTAATTGCAATTTAAAATCTTTCGAGTCAGTCTTAACTAATTGAGATAAAAAACAATAAATTAAAACAAATATTTAATTAGCATAATTGAAAAGCTTTAATTAACAGGAGATGAGTAGAATTTAAAAATAATATTTATCTCCTTATGAGTTTTCCCACAAATTACTATTAATTCTTAATTTACGCCAATTACTGTATTAAGCTCTCGTTTGAAATTCTTGGAATTAAAATTCCTTCCTAAATTACAAGAATATATGGAAAAAAGATTAAAAAATAATAAACTGGATTTGTACATGGTTCTTCTACCTAAATACACATGACTAATATTCTTAATTAAATTAATTCATTCAAAAAGTAAGACAAAATGAACTGTACT
>CAJJDP010000018.1:649354-706674 GCA_905182995.1 Paramecium octaurelia | reverse complement strand
GAATTTATTTAATATTATATAATCTTTAATTCTTTTTATTTCCTTTTATTTCCCATACATTGTTACATTATATCTATACAACTAATAATATTTCTCATATATCAACTATTTAATTAATGTAAGTACAGTGAGTTACTAGTAAAAATGAACCTTTCTAAGACATATCTTTTTATAATCAATTATATAATTTGAGTTGCGACACAAGAATCTTCAATAACAACTGAAGGTAATTTTTGTACATTTGAGTTCGAGATTATCGATAACAAATGATAAGAAATATATGATGTATTACATTTAATTATAAGAAAAATGTTTAATTAGCATAGATTGTTATTCGATATAAATGAAAGAACTTAGAAAATTTTTTTGAGCATATTAAAATGAAAATTTGCCAATAAATTATGAACAATTGGAACAATATTATTGAGAAGTGGTTAGAAAGATTACAGACCAAAAACTGAGAATTTTATTAGAAGCACTCGATAACAATTAAGAACCCAATCATTGTTTTTAAAAAAGTATATAATCGAATAGTATTTACTACTATTAACTGATTAATGAATAAATGTTCTATAGACAAGTTTGTTAAATTTCAATATTTTTCGATACAAATCACTCTTGACATTTGTACCCAAATCAAAAGAGATATCTGTTATTAATAAGTTATATGGAATTTAGGTTAGGATTTCAAAGGCCTTTAAAGTATTCAAACGAATTAAAAAGATTGTCTACTTACAATTTAACACGTATCCAATTTATGCTGACTTAATAACCTTTGGTAAATTAGATTGGAGTTGGAAAAATAGAGATAGCAATATCAGATTCATAATCTATAGCTTCTGATAAATTTAAGTTAATAAAACTTAATATTGAATGAAGAAAAAATTTTAATTTTCATAAGACATATAGGTTTTAGGAGATTGCTCAAATTAACATCTGCTAGAAAAATTTTAGATGTTATTGAACTTTGAGAATAAGATGATTAAAATAAAACTGATTCAATCACTTAAAGAGAATAAAGAGAGTATGTAATCTCAACTTCAATGTATACTATCGTATTAATAATTAATAAGAAGTGGATGTAGATTAAATATCATAAGTAAATTATATTAGTTTGACGATAGTAAATTAACATGTACTATTGAATCGAAAAGATGGGCAATCTGGCTCTATATAGCATAACAATATAAATAAAAAATAATTATTTTTAGTATTTGCTGAATTATCGTTTTCGTTAAAGAGTATCCTTGATGATATATAAGTTAAATAAAATGATTTTATAATTTTCTCATCATCAGATTCATCAAATCATTTACTTGATACTTATAAGGCAATTCCTTCAATAATTATGATAACTAAAATTATTATGTTATATAATTATTCAATTTACAATAAAATAGATAAGCAATAGGATTTTTATTATGTGAATTCTTCGAGTCTAATGTCTTGCAACATAGGCAATTTATCCATATTAAATTAAGAGGATTTAAAAATATGAATAATTTCAAATTATTTCAATTATATATCTCGTAAAGATAATCTCAGTTTGATTCAATCAATGCTAAACAAAAATTTTAGGTAAATAGACAACAAGTACATCGCTCTTTATTATGAGATGTGAGATTTATAAATTACTTTTTCATAGATTGCTTTATTATAATCAAAAATGAATTTATTATTTACTAATTTAGTATATCAGATGCAGATAATTGATATTATCTAAACAATATTATAGACAAGTTAATAAATGCCAATACAGGACCTTGTTTACAAATATATTAAGTTAAAATAAGTTGATATTTCCTTAATTATGGAATATCATCACAAAACCATCTTTCAAAAGCTGGAAATAAATTTTTTCATTCATATTCAATCTGAATAACTATGGTGACCAACAATTTATTGTAAATCTTCATTAATATTGAGATGGAGTACTAAAAAATCTCTTTGATTCTAAGCAGCATAGAACAACAGATTTACAATTATCAGGATCTAATATTAACCCTAAAATGAACATATAATTATATTCTCTAAATTATATTTGCTCACTCAAAACTGATTTCAGAATATATCTTTTTTTATGAAGTGACTCTATTTAACATATGAGAAAATAATGTATTTCCATATTCAATTATAACAATTAATATATTTGATGATTAAGTTGGTATTATCATAAATTTAGAGAACAAATCCGTTTTATTAAAAAGTGGAAACCAATTACAAATTTTTAAATATATATAAACTTGAATTGCTATTCGCTTCAAAAATATACCAAATTTGTCTTGGCCATTTTATAAATGTTGAAAATATCTGAATTTAAAAAGACAAACTGCTTGAGACTATTTGTTGAGAATAAATTTGCTTCTCAGCTTAGTAATATAGTTAAAAGTTGACTGCTCATCATTTTTGATTGGACTTTCAATTTAAATAACTCTAATTCTCTTCTACTACTAGGTAAGGCAGAAAGAAACTCATTAATCTCACAGAGAATATAAATAATCTGAATTTGAAAATTTATCTATCTGTTAAAATTAAATTGATTTATTAAATTTGTTAAACTTAATATATTTATTCCATTCATGTATAATTATTAAATGCTTAGTCTTCAATAATCACACTCCAAACATTGAAAAGGAGAAATGATGATGATAATTTGCATTTATAGCTATATATAATTATAAATTCACGATCTATTTAAGATTTGATATATTGTATTTTTTTTAATTATACAACCTTATAAATGATTCCTGAGTGATAATAAAATCAATATCTTCCCTAAAGAATCTAAATTTTTGAAAATTGATCAATCTTTATTCAATCCAGAAAGTTTAAATTAGCTATTTTACCTCTCTTTCTAGTAAGGGATGATTTTAATTATATTTTTAAATGTAAAGCCAATCTGATTGCAGAACCAGTCTATTTTAGAAACTCAAAAATGAATTTCTATATCATTTAGACATTTTCGGGCAATAACCTAGTTTTACTATACTAAATCGAAGCAAGTATCCTTCTGCGCTAGGTCTTCTAACATCATTAATGATTTGTTCCTTAGGATTTTATTTTTTTCTCACAGAAGTTGTAACGATGATTTCTCAAACCAAACCAGCAATTTATCAAACAGAAATATCAATTTCTGATACCGAAGTAGAAAAATATATTTTAATTAGCCATTTCTACTATATAATGATAACTTCACATTGGCCATATCAATAGTAAATCGATTTTCAGAGCCCATAATAGGAATTGATCGATATTTCAACCTTAATATTAGTTAATGTGAGAGATTAAGGGAGATAAATAAAGATTCAGGAAAAATATCTGTGAATTTAAAGTAAAAATTACTGCAATTATAAGATGCGTATAATTACCAATAGAACCATGTAATATGTCACATTTTACAACTGAAATGTAATCGGAATACTTTTCAATTATTAGAATGGGAGGGATCTAATGCATAAATAGGAAATATCTATAAGGGAATCCGTTAGTAAATAAAATAGTTAACTTCTTAGAAATTGTAGGGCTAAGTTACATCCCGTGCATTCAGATACATATTTATTTAGTTTTCTGCTTGTCATAATACAAGTTTGTCTTAGACTTGCGCATCATAAAAGGAAATAGAAAATATCTTAGAATCAGGACATTATAATATATATAAAAGTGATTACCTGACCAAACTTGATCGACCAGGATAACCTTTTCAAGAAATCATAACCAATGAATTTACAAGCTTTTCTTTAAGCACTTCTAAGACTATTTCTTAAAGATATAAAATCGTTTAAACTTTTACAGATGAAGGATTAATTTGGGAATAAATTTAGGATTAATAAAACATTTAATAAAGTGAATGGAGAGAGATATCTGAATTTTATAATAATCAATATTTAATCGTTCATTATATTATGCTAGATTATAAATAAACAAACAACATTAGAACTTATGTTAAATTACAAACAATTTTAGGAAAACTAGGTGGAATATTTTAAATTTTAATTATGATTGTAGCCATTATTCTAAAGCCTATTATTGAAAACTTTATGAAATTAGAAATGGTGAACGATCTTTTTAATTTCTCAGAAGCACTTCCAGATACCAAACATCAAATAAACGTAACTAATAATCTGTAATCAAATCAATAACTCACAAAAAGAAATTAGAATTATAGATTAAGCCAATCTAATTTGGAAGCGTGGTTGATAATCTTTGGATGTAGAGCATAGAAAAAACAATAATTTATTTTTGCTAAAAACAAGGTTAATAAGAATTTAGAAATAGTAAATATTTTAAGAAAATTATAAGAAATAAAAGTCATTAAGAAAACTTTGTTAAGTAAAGACTAATATTAAATATTGAAAAATTATCGAAGTCTAATAGGTCAAAAGGGTTTGTTATTTTCAAAAAAAAATTTATGCGAAATAGAATAGAATATCATTCTTTAAAATGATTAAGTTAATCTCAATTTCAATCCTGAATAAGTTCCTTCTATGATGTCACAGAAGAGTAATTTTCAAAAAGACTTTTTTAGTTCTTGCGAATAAATATAAGATATTAATTCCTTAAATGAATGTGATATGTAAGAGCCTGAACCACAATAGCTAAAAAATTGATAATAATTATTTTCATATGAAATTTTATTAGAAGTAATTAAACCTAAAAAGATCTTTATTTAATTCTCATCTATTTTTCAAACTAAATCAAAAATTTCGTGGAGTTAATATATTTGATTTATAATATTAAAAGGTGATAATATTGTATACTTTAGATATTGAAATGGATGTTACGTATCAGCTAAAAAATTTAATAATTATTGCAAAAGGAAAACAACATCTAGTTTTTTAAAGTTACTTACAGGTATGGGAATGATAAAATTCTTTTTAAAGCATCCATATAATACAAGAAAAAACATTACCAGCGAAAGCTTTTGATATCATGGAGCGATTCATACTAATTTGTCTATATTATAGAATGATATCCTATGGTTTTGAGTTAATTTCAATTTCATGTATCTGAGGAGGTTTAAGACTCATATTTTAGTTACCAAATAATTTTGAGCACGAAGTAGATTATCTATTTTATTGATTAAATTTCTACTTAATAAATAGGACATGATTTGATATGACTCTTAATATGAGATGTACCTTGATAAATTACAACACTCAAATATAAGTCTTCAACATTAACGATCCACACTTCAAGTACTACTGTAAGTTTTTGTTTAGCAATAAGTTTGGATGTTATATCTAATCCCTCGAATCTATTAGAGATAATGAGCAGAATCAATTATTTAAGGCGGATAATACTTATCTATTATTTCAAACTCTTGATTAAGTCATATCAAAAAAATCTTAATTTACTCTTAAAAATAGGTGTTTAATACTGTGAAATTTGAAATTTATTATCAATAATATTTATTAAAAGTAAAAAGTATTTAAACCTATATTCCTAAGTTGAGTAGAATTGCGGCTATAAAAATGATAAAACGACTTAGATGGATTTTGAATTAAGTGTAAGAGGAGTAAATCATTATCAAAAAAGTAGAAATAGCAGTAGAAATTTATCCTGGAATTTTCAAAAATTAAAATAATTGAATTATGCCACCTATGAATATATTTTTAGCATTAAGAAGGATTTAATTTTATCGCTAAAATTAAGCCACTTACACAAGTTTGAAATTATGATGTTTTTGAAAAAGTACAATGGCTATAAAAATACTCTTTTCAGCTTACATTTAATTATTAATAATAGAATATTGTCAATGCAAAGACTTCTATCTTTTTAAACAATTCTCTTGTAATCTAGATTAATTTTATTATTACATTCTCATCATTCAGTTTAGATTTTTAGTTCATTATTGTTGATTAGAATAGAATTACCTGTAAATTCTTCAACTTTATTATATAAATATATATCAACGGTAATAATTCTTGCAGATTAAAATCCTCGAGAAATCTATGTTTTCTTAATTTTTAATTACCTATATATTTCTATAATACCATTCTATAAATTAAGAGGTACCAACTTTATCGGTTCCACCACTCTCATTACTATTGTTTAAATTGAGAGATCATATATCATAATGATTCAAATAATAAAATTGATAGAATATCATTTATCAATCGATTGTTATTAATTTTATACTTTAGTTATCACCAAATAACTCTATTTATTATTGCTAATTAACATTAAATATGATGAATTTAATTCATTTAAATATTTATTATTTTTAATAAAATCAGAAATAATTTTTATATAAAATTAATTCATAAGTATAATGCTTTCTTACTTCTAATCCCAAAACACTAAATACCCTCCATTTTTGTTCATATTCCCAAAAACCGATTTTAATTAATAATTCAATTATTGATAAACCTTTAGTTTACCATCTATTAATTATCGAAATAAATAGATTAGCATTAAAATATTTTTTTCTAGCCTTATGTACGTTTGAAAATTCATATCATCTTTTTACATTAGTATTTTATTTAAAAACTTTTCCCTATATTCAAATACTAAAATATCATCAATATCTGTACCCATAGTTACCAAAAGAAGTTGTTGATCATTTATTAAGTATATTTTATACCCTTTATTAGCAACTGATTATTTAATCCAATTTATGAATACAAATGTGTTCTAAAGTAATGCATTATGCAGGAGAATATTACATACGCTTTATACAAGCTATCTTTGTTGATGAAAAGATTTAATTTTGCTTAAAGGTCAAATAAATCTATTTCTGATTTATGTTTTTGAACACATATTATATTATTAATATGTTTCCTAAATTCACATTACTTTTAATTAGCGAAATTTAATTCTAAAATTCACTAACTTATCAGTTATTATATTTAATAAATAGACTGTTGAGCATTTTCAGGCATCATTTTCTAAAAGTTCTTCAGATATTAGTTCTTCAGATATTGATATTTCATTTTTGGAAACTTTCCAAAACTTAGTATGCATGACCTTATTACAAAAAATAACTGTTACGAATCATTATTTAATTGATTTTAATAAAAAAATGGTATTTTGATGAAATCGAAGCCACAATCTTCTTCCTAAAATTTTTAAATCAATAATAACATCTGCCTATCATGGAGATGAAAACAAGTATTGAGATATAAACCCTTAATGGTTTTGCTTAGAATATTTGCTCGATTTAAATAGTTTATATTATTTTATAAATTTATGAAGACTTAAAGCTCTTTGTATCAATTTAAAGTAAATATAAGAACTAGGGCTAATTATTCAAATCAAGCATTTAATTATTATTTTGTTATACTTAAACAGATGGTTGGAGTAATACAATAATTTACCAATTGATAATTTAAAGTAATTGAAATCAAATTAAATATTAAGGAAAATTTTATGTAAAATAAGTATATATATATTTAAGATTATAATGACTAATCATCAAGGCTGATCAAATTTGATTAAAATTTTTTTATTCTGCCAGACCATTTATTCGTCTACAAGATTTTTAGTTATTGGTTACTATTTAATCAATTATTTTTTTGTGCATTTTTATCTTATTATAATGTTAGACTTGTATATAATCATCACCAATTCAATTACAATTCCTGAGGATAATAGGATTGCCTAGAACCATCCTAATAATATCTTTTACGCTTCATTAATATATTAACTAAACTCTTCAATGTAAAAGAATGAACTAAGCATAAATATCAATACTGATATCTCAACTGTCATTTATACAATATAATTATATTTACTGAGAATAGAACGATAATTAAAAATTACGTTGATCTCAAAAATATTTGTCAAAAGAAGCAATCCTAATTAAAGCAGCTGTTAACTTTATACATATATCAAAAATAATAAAAATAGGAATTACCTCACAAAATTAAGAATTTCAAAAGTTTTCTGTTTTTAGGGTTATAATTTCAATACTCTACCTGGAAAATTATTCAATATTACTACAAAATATAAAATTAGTATTATAATTGCTATTACTATCTGGCTAATGTCTAAATAATTATTAATTTAAATGTTTCTAGTATACAATAAAATTTTAAATATCATATCCCAACCATTAAGTAAGAAAGCTTTTTATAATCCTGAAAAGGATATATAATGTTCCAACTCAATAACATTCAAGCAATTATCATATAATAGTTAACTAAACTTAACCACAATAGTTGGGCTCATAAATTTAGATAAGGATGACATACATTCAAAGTATCGAGAGCAAAATATCCAATTGTAAATCACTTTTTTAATCCATTTTGAAATTAACATAAGAAGTAAAAAAATAACGCATTAAAGTATTTGAGATGAAAGATTAATTATCAAATTAGAGTTTTATTTAATTATTTTTCCTTCTGAATATTCTTAGTCGGTTTAAATATTAATAAAATTAAAGATAAACTCAAAATGAATAAATTCTAGTAATGGATCAATTGATAATAAATCATTAAAAGAGAAATATATTTCGAGATTTAAAGGATATTTGAGATTTATGTATCTTAAGTATTATTAATATTATAAAATTGTCAGAACTTCAACAAAAAGATCTCCAGTACCAAATAATAAACTTAGTGCAGTAATTGCTGACAATGTGTAAATAAGGTAAATATTAGTATTTTTCAATTTTTATGAATAATCCATTTGCTATTCATTTAGATATTTTGGATAATCTAAAGTTAGAAATTTTGTATAATCTTCTAAGAATGCATTATCAATATTAAAAACTGATTGATTTAATTAGATTTGCAACGTAGGTCTAAAATCAAGTAGTTAAAGCACTTCTATCTCTAAAACATACTCTCCAAATGTCACATATGAGCCTACATCTTATTTAATTTAAAGGCTGCTTCTCCAATGTTAATTGTCTATATTAATTAATTTATATGAAATAGTATTAGATAGAAGTTTAGTAGTATTGACTTTAACCTACTAATTAAATCTTATACTTATGTACTATTTATTTTGAGTCATATTAAGGTAATTAATTATTAAGTGAGGAGCTTTTACAAATATACATTAGCTATAAGAATCTTTCATTATTGAGTTACAAACCCAATTTTATTCGATTTCACATTTCAAACAACCATCACCAACTTAATCATTACCATCATCACATTCCTCTTATTCTTAAACCAATCCATCTCCACAAATTACCTATATTTTACATAAATTTTAACTATGCAGATAATAGTGACTTTGACACTCTAAACAAATACCTTGATAACAATTACTACAATTTTCTGGACAAGAATAAATACAATCAAAACAACCATCAAATATAATTGCATTGCCATCATCACATTCTTCTTCTGTAGTGACAATCTTATCTCCACAAACTGAATGACAACTATTATCAATTAATTCATATCCCTATCCACATTCTAGCCTACATTTTCTTTGATGATATATAATACCATCTTCTATGCAATCCTGAAAAGATTGCAAATCTCCATCCTCACAATTTTCAAGTTATTCAAGAAAATTTATATTATCACAATAAGGGTAGCATTAATCAACTAAAAATATAAACCCTTCTTCACATTCTAAACAATTAGATAAAAAGCTTTGTTTACAATTAGTATATTTGCAATCTTTACAACCACTCTAATCTTCATCATCTTTAATGTCACATTATTCAATTGAATAAGGAATCACAATGCCATCTCCACATTACGGATCACAATAATTATTTGAATTAAGAACAAAACCCTCTAGACATTGTTTACAAATTCCTAAAATGCAAGTTTTGCAAGAATCAATACATTAATGTTTGCATTAAAAACAACCATCATAAGATATCAAATTTCCATCATCGCATTCTTCATACCCTTTGATTATCATGTCCCCACAGATAGGACTGCAACTTTATTGAAATTCATCTAAAATCCAACCATCTTAACAATTTAGACATTGATCTCCTATCAAGTCTTAGCAGCCTTAATTTAGACCTAAAATTTAAAGTTCAGGCATTGTGTAATATATTTCAAAATCTCTTATCCAGCTTTCTTCGTTAATATCTTCTGATTTAATATTCAAATTCAAAATCTCGTTTGGGTAATTTACTATAAAAATTTCAACTACCTATTCACCCCCCAAAATCCATACTTTCTCATACATATAGTTTAATATAAGAGAATTTAATGATCCTTTATAAAACCTGATTAATATATCTTAATGAAATGGTATTTAAGTTGAGTAAGAAATATCTTTAAACTTTAAATATTAGCATCCATCACATCTAGAAGAATCCTAATGATAATTAAGAATGTCATCCCATCCCTCAGAAGAAGTCATCTATTTATAATTAAATGAATATTAGTGCAGCATCCATTTTGCACAATTAATTGGGTAATTCCAAATACATCCAATACATTCTTCCTAACAATTCAGTATGCTTATTTAAAGTTTAATAATTCCTCCTTACGGTTAGCCTATTTAAATTAAGCCTGTTCTTCTGTTATGCTAATGAATAATTGAAATATTTGATATCCATATCGACCCACAATCGCTACTTGCCTCTTCATCGTGAATCAATAGTTATTCTAACTAATAACCATCAAGAAAGAATGAAAATTCATCATTTTCATTAATACTTTGAAATTAATAAATATCATTACCGAAGAAAATAACCCTCAATCTTAATTACATAATGAGACTCTAGATTTAAAATCAATCTACTAATTACAGACGTATCAAGATAGGATCCCAAAAAGTAATATGAAACACCACATGACTGGAAACTCAACACATTTGACCATCCTAATTGATAACTTTACAAAAGTACCATCCAATTAATCCAAATTCGCATCAAAATTATAGATCACATTTTAAAAAGTTATTTGCACTAATGCCATAAAAATAATCATTATTATTTATCAAATAATAAAAAATATCAGTTTTAAATAAATACTATAATTAAAAAAGAATTATAGGAATGAATTTTTAATATTTGGTGAAAAATTACCTGAAAATGAATATTTATTGAATACAGTAATTTTAATTATTATTTTGAAACAAGCACATTTGCTAAGAATACTAAATTTTGAGTATTGCTAAATAGAATTTGAATTCTTTAAACAAGCCTTTTTTAGACATAATCAAACATTAATTATTTAGTCTTAGTCAAAAATGTAAAATTGTAAGAATGCAATTAATTTGTTTAATTATCAATTGTAGGCTGTGATACCCCTTTAATAAATTAAACAGACATTCCTGAATATCAATCAATAGTAATTTCTGAATAAAATCTTAAAAAGCTATTTACAAGCTAGAGATACAATATAAATTTACGACTAAAAATGAATGCCACTAACAGTTTTGAATCCTTTATTAGACTATAGTTTATTTTAAGAGTGCAAAAGTCCAAAAGTTTACCCTAAGAGTTTTGAGGCCATTATTTAAATAATATATTTATATTTAATAAATGAGATTAAAATATTAAAATCAATAATAAATTTGAAGTTAGAGGAAATGGATAATTATTGTTAAATTATTGAAGAATCTGTTCAATAAAAGTCATCTTTTTGCTCATCCTTTTTATTTGGACCTTTATTATCTGACTAATTACTGATACTGTTTAAAAATTTGCTCCAATATTACAAAAAATTAATAAATGAATGAAATTTCTCAAGAATGGTGTATTGAGTAAGTCTGCAAACGATAAAAATTAGAGAAATCATTTTTCTTAATAATTACCCAAAGATCCATCATACTTTTGAATGAAAGTGTAGTTTAAAAATAAAATAATTCAAACATTTAATTAAAAGTTCATTGATAAAAAAAAAGAGTGTTTAATCCTTAGTTATAAGTCTATATTCTAAAGGAAAATTGTCATATTAGGTGGTTATATAACAAAATATTTATGATAGTACAATTAGGGTTAATTTAGGGCCCATTCTTTACAAGACTAAATAATTATTTTTTCAATCCTACAAGATTTAGTATTAGAGAATCGTATTCATTAACTATTGTTTGTCAACATATTGAGTCCTTCTTTGAAAATGGTAGATTGAATCATAATTATATTATTTTGCTGTTTATTTTTCTTACATATTATTGTTAATATATATATCATTGTGACAAATGATTAGCTATTGATTAAGCATGTGATTCCTTATATGAGATGAGCTGAATTGAATCAAACAATAAAAATAGGATTTATTTATTAAGGAAAATTACATTTTTTGAAGTAATTAAAAGAAAGGCACGAAAGATTATTACATAACTATTATAAAATAGTAAACTTAATTTTTGTTTCATTCTTATTTGATTAATTAATTATTTATTAAGTAAATGCTTTGAGATTCAAAGCGGAGATTGTAAAATGATCTTAAACTTGGATGATAATTTCAAATTAAATGATTTTAAATTTACAGACCCAATAAGAGTTGGTATCTAATAAGATATATAAATGTTCCCTGACTTTATAATAGATACATTGAAAAATCTAATAATCATTATCTCATACTATAGAATATATGAGGATCAATTTACATTAGAGTACTATATATAATGAATTAGTCTCATGTAAATATTCTGGAGATTTTATTAATATTAAACTTCTCATTGTAGGTCAATCTATTTCATAACTATTTAGATAAATTTAGATTAATAGAAGAATTTAAATTGAATTCTAATTGCTAAACAAGTTTAGAAATTCCAAAAACTAAAATGATAGACTATTTAGGTTAAAAAACACTGGTAATATTTTCTCTAAATTTAGGAATTTTAAGGTGAGAGAAAAATTTTATTAGTATTTCCTTAAATTTTTAATGTAAATACTTGAATTCAATATATAAAGTCTAATTTTTATTGCTATTCATACTCACTTTATATGTAAAAAAATTTCATTTTTAAATGCAGAATACTTTAATACTGCAATTCTTTTATACTGCAGAAAAATAACTTTCCTTTTATTCTCTTCTAATTTCTCCGACAAACTTTAGACAAATTAGGAATGATTAGCTATTAATTAGAATTATAAAATTGTGATGAAATTGAATAAAACCTTTAAATTACTAAAGGTGTTATCAAACGAAAAAGTATCCATGTAAATAGAGATTAATTAAATTAATCACATATACATATAGATAAAACAAATTAGTAGCTTACGAATAGTATATTAGGAATTTAAATATCATGTTTTGTTTCATTCTTATAAAAACAAGAAAATGAATCTAACTCTAGAAATTAAAACCAAAATAGTCAATGATGTGTTTATCTATTTTGTAAANGGTAGATTGAATCATAATTATATTATTTTGCTGTTTATTTTTCTTACATATTATTGTTAATATATATATCATTGTGACAAATGATTAGCTATTGATTAAGCATGTGATTCCTTATATGAGATGAGCTGAATTGAATCAAACAATAAAAATAGGATTTATTTATTAAGGAAAATTACATTTTTTGAAGTAATTAAAAGAAAGGCACGAAAGATTATTACATAACTATTATAAAATAGTAAACTTAATTTTTGTTTCATTCTTATTTGATTAATTAATTATTTATTAAGTAAATGCTTTGAGATTCAAAGCGGAGATTGTAAAATGATCTTAAACTTGGATGATAATTTCAAATTAAATGATTTTAAATTTACAGACCCAATAAGAGTTGGTATCTAATAAGATATATAAATGTTCCCTGACTTTATAATAGATACATTGAAAAATCTAATAATCATTATCTCATACTATAGAATATATGAGGATCAATTTACATTAGAGTACTATATATAATGAATTAGTCTCATGTAAATATTCTGGAGATTTTATTAATATTAAACTTCTCATTGTAGGTCAATCTATTTCATAACTATTTAGATAAATTTAGATTAATAGAAGAATTTAAATTGAATTCTAATTGCTAAACAAGTTTAGAAATTCCAAAAACTAAAATGATAGACTATTTAGGTTAAAAAACACTGGTAATATTTTCTCTAAATTTAGGAATTTTAAGGTGAGAGAAAAATTTTATTAGTATTTCCTTAAATTTTTAATGTAAATACTTGAATTCAATATATAAAGTCTAATTTTTATTGCTATTCATACTCACTTTATATGTAAAAAAATTTCATTTTTAAATGCAGAATACTTTAATACTGCAATTCTTTTATACTGCAGAAAAATAACTTTCCTTTTATTCTCTTCTAATTTCTCCGACAAACTTTAGACAAATTAGGAATGATTAGCTATTAATTAGAATTATAAAATTGTGATGAAATTGAATAAAACCTTTAAATTACTAAAGGTGTTATCAAACGAAAAAGTATCCATGTAAATAGAGATTAATTAAATTAATCACATATACATATAGATAAAACAAATTAGTAGCTTACGAATAGTATATTAGGAATTTAAATATCATGTTTTGTTTCATTCTTATAAAAACAAGAAAATGAATCTAACTCTAGAAATTAAAACCAAAATAGTCAATGATGTGTTTATCTATTTTGTAAAAATTTAACACTCAGTAATAATTAAAATAAATTGAAGTATTTTTTTCATTGTTAAATTGAATAGCAACCACTTTGAGCCAACAAATTAATTTTAGATATTTGCAAAACAATATGTAATTCAGCGAAAGTACTTCACAAATTTCTAGCTTCTTGGTTATTTATATTTTTATCATCATTTATATCTATTTCATTTTTCAGTTAAAAAATTTAAGGGCTAACATTTTCCGTATCAAAGGCTCTATTTGTTATGTGAGGACTGTGCAAAAGCTGCTTCTCTAATGATTTATTCTAAAAGATTTTACTGCTAAAAGAACTTGTCTTCCTAAAATAATTATAAATTAATTCACAACAATAGAGTACTCTTTCAATTTTGATGTTTCATATTTCCGATTGATTAGAGACAAGCAACATAACTACTGCTAGTTTATGGAAAAACTACATAGATTTCTTTTTTTTTATAAAATATTATGATATTATCTAACTAAAAAGTAAACAACAAGTATTATAATAATAGCTAAAAATTTTCATCTACCAGCTTGGATAAAATAAATAGTACTGGATTTTATTTTAATAGAACTAGATTTCTTTGAAAACAAATCTCTGTTTATTCTTTAAACTACTTATTCTAATCTCTACATTTCTTTGATCACATTCTTGCAGGTTTGCTAACTTTACTTGAGTTGAGATAATATGTTATTTTAGCCATAAGTTTTTGATTTAGTTATACCACAACTCTATGAAATTTCTATTTTATAGTTTTGCTTTGTTTAACCATCAAACTAGCAACTACATAAATTATCTATAAGGCAAGACATAATATGTTGCAAATAAATTACCTTAATTATATTAATCAATATAGTGCTAAATCATTTATTCTAATAATGTTGTTTGATTCTGAATAATTTTGATTTCTTCAAATTATCCTTTCTCGAATTTTTTAAAATTCGTGCATAAAAATTGTATCAAATGATTTACTACCTTTATTTTTGATGTTTTGAAAGGCTAGGCCTTGTCTTTAACTGATAATAACTTCTACTTATTGAGATAGTCGACCTTAAAACATCTCTCTTAATATTTGATGTTTCAGAATTAAATCTTGTCTCATTAAAAGAATAAAAAGACCCAAAGAAACATGAGTTTATTCTGATCAATAAATACTAGAGATTAGAATTCAAAAATTAAAAATTTACGAAAAATAATGTCCTACTTCAAACAAGAAAATACTTTAAAAGTTAGGAGATTTTTATGAATTTTATTATTTTTTGGTATTTCAGAATTAAATAATATAATTGCATCCCCTCCAATCACTCATCTTACATTAAGGCTCAAGAATTATTTGAATTAAACTGTAAAAATAGTGATATTTTAAAAACCAAGTTGAATACTTAAGGGGATTTGGACTAGTAAATTCTTCTTTTTGATTTAGTCTGAAGAATCTGATATTCTCCTTGTAGAATTCTAGAAGCTAGTTAATTTATATTGATTTATGCGATAGTTAGATTTTAAGCTTTCTTCCTATGTTTATTCCTATCCATCAAGTTGTACAGTGATAGCTACTTTTTTTTCATAAAATATATTGATGAAGTCAAACAATTATTTCTAGGCTATCAGAGCATTGTTTGATAATATCTCTAGTTTCATCAGCTATTTCATTGATAATGTTGATTATAGTCTAACTTATTTCAATAATGTTANCTCACTTTATATGTAAAAAAATTTCATTTTTAAATGCAGAATACTTTAATACTGCAATTCTTTTATACTGCAGAAAAATAACTTTCCTTTTATTCTCTTCTAATTTCTCCGACAAACTTTAGACAAATTAGGAATGATTAGCTATTAATTAGAATTATAAAATTGTGATGAAATTGAATAAAACCTTTAAATTACTAAAGGTGTTATCAAACGAAAAAGTATCCATGTAAATAGAGATTAATTAAATTAATCACATATACATATAGATAAAACAAATTAGTAGCTTACGAATAGTATATTAGGAATTTAAATATCATGTTTTGTTTCATTCTTATAAAAACAAGAAAATGAATCTAACTCTAGAAATTAAAACCAAAATAGTCAATGATGTGTTTATCTATTTTGTAAAAATTTAACACTCAGTAATAATTAAAATAAATTGAAGTATTTTTTTCATTGTTAAATTGAATAGCAACCACTTTGAGCCAACAAATTAATTTTAGATATTTGCAAAACAATATGTAATTCAGCGAAAGTACTTCACAAATTTCTAGCTTCTTGGTTATTTATATTTTTATCATCATTTATATCTATTTCATTTTTCAGTTAAAAAATTTAAGGGCTAACATTTTCCGTATCAAAGGCTCTATTTGTTATGTGAGGACTGTGCAAAAGCTGCTTCTCTAATGATTTATTCTAAAAGATTTTACTGCTAAAAGAACTTGTCTTCCTAAAATAATTATAAATTAATTCACAACAATAGAGTACTCTTTCAATTTTGATGTTTCATATTTCCGATTGATTAGAGACAAGCAACATAACTACTGCTAGTTTATGGAAAAACTACATAGATTTCTTTTTTTTTATAAAATATTATGATATTATCTAACTAAAAAGTAAACAACAAGTATTATAATAATAGCTAAAAATTTTCATCTACCAGCTTGGATAAAATAAATAGTACTGGATTTTATTTTAATAGAACTAGATTTCTTTGAAAACAAATCTCTGTTTATTCTTTAAACTACTTATTCTAATCTCTACATTTCTTTGATCACATTCTTGCAGGTTTGCTAACTTTACTTGAGTTGAGATAATATGTTATTTTAGCCATAAGTTTTTGATTTAGTTATACCACAACTCTATGAAATTTCTATTTTATAGTTTTGCTTTGTTTAACCATCAAACTAGCAACTACATAAATTATCTATAAGGCAAGACATAATATGTTGCAAATAAATTACCTTAATTATATTAATCAATATAGTGCTAAATCATTTATTCTAATAATGTTGTTTGATTCTGAATAATTTTGATTTCTTCAAATTATCCTTTCTCGAATTTTTTAAAATTCGTGCATAAAAATTGTATCAAATGATTTACTACCTTTATTTTTGATGTTTTGAAAGGCTAGGCCTTGTCTTTAACTGATAATAACTTCTACTTATTGAGATAGTCGACCTTAAAACATCTCTCTTAATATTTGATGTTTCAGAATTAAATCTTGTCTCATTAAAAGAATAAAAAGACCCAAAGAAACATGAGTTTATTCTGATCAATAAATACTAGAGATTAGAATTCAAAAATTAAAAATTTACGAAAAATAATGTCCTACTTCAAACAAGAAAATACTTTAAAAGTTAGGAGATTTTTATGAATTTTATTATTTTTTGGTATTTCAGAATTAAATAATATAATTGCATCCCCTCCAATCACTCATCTTACATTAAGGCTCAAGAATTATTTGAATTAAACTGTAAAAATAGTGATATTTTAAAAACCAAGTTGAATACTTAAGGGGATTTGGACTAGTAAATTCTTCTTTTTGATTTAGTCTGAAGAATCTGATATTCTCCTTGTAGAATTCTAGAAGCTAGTTAATTTATATTGATTTATGCGATAGTTAGATTTTAAGCTTTCTTCCTATGTTTATTCCTATCCATCAAGTTGTACAGTGATAGCTACTTTTTTTTCATAAAATATATTGATGAAGTCAAACAATTATTTCTAGGCTATCAGAGCATTGTTTGATAATATCTCTAGTTTCATCAGCTATTTCATTGATAATGTTGATTATAGTCTAACTTATTTCAATAATGTTACTTAATTCCAAGTCTTTCTCATTCCTAAAAATATTTAATAAACTTAGTAATCCTTATAATTCCATAGAACTCCAATTTAAAAAGGTTTAATCTATAAATACTCTGCACTTATTGACTCATCATATCTGAGAAGGACAACCTTTGAGCTTTCATTACATAGAATACCATGCAATTTGGCAATATAATTATTTTAAATATAAAATAATAATGATTTTCTTAACTACTAAAGATTATTTGAATCTTTGATGATCTAGTCCCAATTTTCTAAAATTTCTAACCATGCATAAATGGATGTGGTCACTCCTTTCAACACTGAACTACATTCTAATAACTTAGTCTTTAAATTATGCAAATCGCTTAATTCTGCAAAACTAGATTATTATCCAATAAAAAAAATTGTTTAACTAAATTTTACTATAAATTCATACCTTCTAATATGCAAATAAGTAACAAAACTATAAACTCTTTTATTATTATCCATTATTGTATATCTTATAATTTGGAGAAATTAATTATTTCAATTTAAATGGATTAAGTAGGAATTCTCATTCAATTTTTTTGGCAAAAATTTCTTTTTTAAATTGATAGTTTTAATTATTTAATAATCTTCAAGTAACAATTATAATTCTATCGAAGACGTTTCCACTCATCTAAATGTTACATAATGGTATTATTGTTACAACTTCATAATAATTAATATTTAAAAGTAAATTATTTCACTAATGAAGTAAAATTGAATTTATCCTCTTAACATAGATAGCCATCCCTATAAATAATGGGTACATAATTTGTTCAGAGTACTAATACTAATTTACAATATTAATTAATCTTTTGTACAACAAGTATCAATTCCTAAATATTAGTGCTCCACTATATATAAAACTAGAATATTGTATGTTGTTTGATTATTATAGAAATCATTGATTTTTGAAATATTTGTACTCTTTCCAGATACATTATATGCAATTTACTAGTAATTGAGGTTTTTTTTATTATAAATAACATATCAGAGACATCATTATTATTATTATTATTATTATTATTATTATTATTATTATTAAGAGTATTGAGAATTTTATATGGTAGTAATTATTTATCACAAGTAATCAAATTGTGAATTTTTATTCTAAAATAATTAACTTTCAGCATCTAATGCACATTTCTGAAATGGATATTATATATATTAACTGAATAATACGTCGGCCAATCGATTTATACTGAGATACAATAAACCTCGAAAATAAAAATTAAAACAATTTACTTCTTCAGATAAATATTAAAAGCAGTTTTTTAAGATAATAAATTTACCAATTGGTAGTTCATAAAACAAAACTTAGAGATAAGTTAAGAATTGTAAATAATCTATTAGAAGGATTTTAAAATAAAGAGATTCATATGTCAATCACAATTATTTTACTTTCAAAATTGATTTTGTGAAACATTATTTATCGAAAATAATTTGATCAAACATTGAAGGCTGTAGAAATATTTTTTCATATTTCAGTTCTATAATATTTTATAATATGAAGGAGATTATTGTTATTTAATTTGTATGTTTATTGATAATCAAAAGGCATAGAAGGCTTATATTTTGATTATCGAAGTACCTGAATGGTCTAAATTATTCCCTCCTCTACTGTAAAATCTTAGGCCTGATACCAATTAATCCGAAATCTTTACAACATTTATTTATTATAATTTATATTGGAAAGATTTTTAAATGATAATACATTAGGCTTGGTTCTAATATCATCAAAAATAACTTTTTCAGTCTTCCTATCAGCTGCTATTGCGAATACTTGCATGTCTGTTTCTCTATTATCAATATCCCACATCCAAAACCTTACAGTATTGATTTAATATGCTTATAAAAATTGGACTATTATTGATTGACCAAGCCAAGCAACAACATGCCCTTAATGAAGATTTGGGCCTGTGGGGTAGTAGTAGAGTAGGTTTCTTAAAGGACTATTTTCAATACCTGGCGTCCAAAAAGTATTGATTCTTGCTGAAGATATTAGTGCTCCATTAAATTGAGAAGCTACATCTTTGTAATTCCCCCTAATAATAGATGCTTCTCTTAAAGCATAAAGATCATTTTCAGAAAATTTTGCATTTGCATCAGCAGCTGGTAATGGAGCAAAATCTGAGTATTCTAATAAGAAAAACAAAAGCAATAGTTTCATTAAAGATAATAATTTAATTAATTATTAGAAAGACTTCTAGTTAAAATTTTACAGAAATATTAAATATAGAGGAGCAATAATGTATTCATATAAAATAGAATTAATTTTATTATTTGACTAATATATATCTACATATACATCATAATCACATTTCTACACCAATTGATGTAGAAATTACTTTTGTTGGCTTAAGACTTTATTTAAATTCTTTGAAAAGGATGATCCTTGAAATAAAATGAATAATATTTAATATAATTCTAATTTGTTCATTTTAATTTCCTAATTGATTAAAATAATAGTTATTCAAACTTATTCTGATAAATATACTTACAGACAGCAGAAATAGAAAATAAAAATAAATTCTACTTTGATTCATTATTATCATTCTACCAAAATTCATCTCTCTAAAGAAACGAGCAAAGCAAAGTGTAAATGTCAAAAGCATATGAGAATAAATTTATGCTCATCTTTAAAATATAAGACTAATTGTATATTTCTCAAAGCTTCCTTCAGAATATAATCAAAATGCTGACTGATTTTTTGCAAAAGCTCTTANTTGTTCAGAGTACTAATACTAATTTACAATATTAATTAATCTTTTGTACAACAAGTATCAATTCCTAAATATTAGTGCTCCACTATATATAAAACTAGAATATTGTATGTTGTTTGATTATTATAGAAATCATTGATTTTTGAAATATTTGTACTCTTTCCAGATACATTATATGCAATTTACTAGTAATTGAGGTTTTTTTTATTATAAATAACATATCAGAGACATCATTATTATTATTATTATTATTATTATTATTATTATTATTATTAAGAGTATTGAGAATTTTATATGGTAGTAATTATTTATCACAAGTAATCAAATTGTGAATTTTTATTCTAAAATAATTAACTTTCAGCATCTAATGCACATTTCTGAAATGGATATTATATATATTAACTGAATAATACGTCGGCCAATCGATTTATACTGAGATACAATAAACCTCGAAAATAAAAATTAAAACAATTTACTTCTTCAGATAAATATTAAAAGCAGTTTTTTAAGATAATAAATTTACCAATTGGTAGTTCATAAAACAAAACTTAGAGATAAGTTAAGAATTGTAAATAATCTATTAGAAGGATTTTAAAATAAAGAGATTCATATGTCAATCACAATTATTTTACTTTCAAAATTGATTTTGTGAAACATTATTTATCGAAAATAATTTGATCAAACATTGAAGGCTGTAGAAATATTTTTTCATATTTCAGTTCTATAATATTTTATAATATGAAGGAGATTATTGTTATTTAATTTGTATGTTTATTGATAATCAAAAGGCATAGAAGGCTTATATTTTGATTATCGAAGTACCTGAATGGTCTAAATTATTCCCTCCTCTACTGTAAAATCTTAGGCCTGATACCAATTAATCCGAAATCTTTACAACATTTATTTATTATAATTTATATTGGAAAGATTTTTAAATGATAATACATTAGGCTTGGTTCTAATATCATCAAAAATAACTTTTTCAGTCTTCCTATCAGCTGCTATTGCGAATACTTGCATGTCTGTTTCTCTATTATCAATATCCCACATCCAAAACCTTACAGTATTGATTTAATATGCTTATAAAAATTGGACTATTATTGATTGACCAAGCCAAGCAACAACATGCCCTTAATGAAGATTTGGGCCTGTGGGGTAGTAGTAGAGTAGGTTTCTTAAAGGACTATTTTCAATACCTGGCGTCCAAAAAGTATTGATTCTTGCTGAAGATATTAGTGCTCCATTAAATTGAGAAGCTACATCTTTGTAATTCCCCCTAATAATAGATGCTTCTCTTAAAGCATAAAGATCATTTTCAGAAAATTTTGCATTTGCATCAGCAGCTGGTAATGGAGCAAAATCTGAGTATTCTAATAAGAAAAACAAAAGCAATAGTTTCATTAAAGATAATAATTTAATTAATTATTAGAAAGACTTCTAGTTAAAATTTTACAGAAATATTAAATATAGAGGAGCAATAATGTATTCATATAAAATAGAATTAATTTTATTATTTGACTAATATATATCTACATATACATCATAATCACATTTCTACACCAATTGATGTAGAAATTACTTTTGTTGGCTTAAGACTTTATTTAAATTCTTTGAAAAGGATGATCCTTGAAATAAAATGAATAATATTTAATATAATTCTAATTTGTTCATTTTAATTTCCTAATTGATTAAAATAATAGTTATTCAAACTTATTCTGATAAATATACTTACAGACAGCAGAAATAGAAAATAAAAATAAATTCTACTTTGATTCATTATTATCATTCTACCAAAATTCATCTCTCTAAAGAAACGAGCAAAGCAAAGTGTAAATGTCAAAAGCATATGAGAATAAATTTATGCTCATCTTTAAAATATAAGACTAATTGTATATTTCTCAAAGCTTCCTTCAGAATATAATCAAAATGCTGACTGATTTTTTGCAAAAGCTCTTAGCTTAGAAAATAGCTTCTCTCTATGAGCATTTAATCATTTCTTAAAAAAAAGATTTAATTAATTCCTTATAAAGTACTGATAAATTCTTAAATGAAATTTCAAATTTTAGCCTTTGTCAGTCTCCTTGCTCTGCTAATTATTGTCTCAGGTCATGCAAGAGAATATTCAAAAAGTTATTATTTTACTCTTAAATTCTTAAAACCAAATTTTACTATGAAATCTATTCATCTATTGATAGGTTTATCAAGATGATTCAATATTTTATTTCTGTGTCTAACTTAAAAATTTTTAAATTTTATATAATAGTGAGGATATTTTTGATGATTTATCTATTACTTAATAGAGGTGTGCAATTTATTAATTAGAAGTCTAAATATTCAATAATAATAATTAAAATATGAGAATAAAAAATAGTTTAAATCTTCTGAGTAATCAAGCTTAATAGTATTCAAATTTTCTATGTAGTTAATGAATTTTCAATTATCTAAAAGAAAATTCTACACTGATGCTAATCAATAGATCCTTTACACTGATATTCATGGATGAAGTTTTCTATAAAAACTGTTAGAAGTTATAAATAATTTACTAGTTTTCTGTCTTCTCAGAGAAGATAAAAGGTATCAGAATCTTTTTACAAGCAATTGCCTTGGTGGGCTCGCATGGGGTTATGAAAATTGATATTTAGGATGGAGGATATTAATTTAAAGTTTATTTTATAGATGGTGTGCATCAATGTTGCTCTTTTTGTGTTGGGTTTTTCTTTTACTATTTTTTGTACTTGATTTATGCTTTAGATGAGGTCTTGATGATTGGTAGCTAGATTAGAAGTCGCAAAAGGAGTCAGGATAAACTTGACAACATACTTATTGGAACTATGATGATTGTTTATGCAGATGACTCAAGCAAATGATTAAACTCTAAAGACTTAATTAAGGTAAATGTGGAAAGTAATGGATGGCATATGATGGGTATTGATTAGATTATGCGTTTTAAATATCTTTGAGTTATAATCGATAGCAAGTAAGTTTTAATCAACATCTTAAAAGAGTGAGGAGAATAGTGTTATGCATCTCAGGATAGATAGGTTCCTTTGCTAGTTTCTTACCTTAAAACATATGAAATAGGNAATAGAAAATAAAAATAAATTCTACTTTGATTCATTATTATCATTCTACCAAAATTCATCTCTCTAAAGAAACGAGCAAAGCAAAGTGTAAATGTCAAAAGCATATGAGAATAAATTTATGCTCATCTTTAAAATATAAGACTAATTGTATATTTCTCAAAGCTTCCTTCAGAATATAATCAAAATGCTGACTGATTTTTTGCAAAAGCTCTTAGCTTAGAAAATAGCTTCTCTCTATGAGCATTTAATCATTTCTTAAAAAAAAGATTTAATTAATTCCTTATAAAGTACTGATAAATTCTTAAATGAAATTTCAAATTTTAGCCTTTGTCAGTCTCCTTGCTCTGCTAATTATTGTCTCAGGTCATGCAAGAGAATATTCAAAAAGTTATTATTTTACTCTTAAATTCTTAAAACCAAATTTTACTATGAAATCTATTCATCTATTGATAGGTTTATCAAGATGATTCAATATTTTATTTCTGTGTCTAACTTAAAAATTTTTAAATTTTATATAATAGTGAGGATATTTTTGATGATTTATCTATTACTTAATAGAGGTGTGCAATTTATTAATTAGAAGTCTAAATATTCAATAATAATAATTAAAATATGAGAATAAAAAATAGTTTAAATCTTCTGAGTAATCAAGCTTAATAGTATTCAAATTTTCTATGTAGTTAATGAATTTTCAATTATCTAAAAGAAAATTCTACACTGATGCTAATCAATAGATCCTTTACACTGATATTCATGGATGAAGTTTTCTATAAAAACTGTTAGAAGTTATAAATAATTTACTAGTTTTCTGTCTTCTCAGAGAAGATAAAAGGTATCAGAATCTTTTTACAAGCAATTGCCTTGGTGGGCTCGCATGGGGTTATGAAAATTGATATTTAGGATGGAGGATATTAATTTAAAGTTTATTTTATAGATGGTGTGCATCAATGTTGCTCTTTTTGTGTTGGGTTTTTCTTTTACTATTTTTTGTACTTGATTTATGCTTTAGATGAGGTCTTGATGATTGGTAGCTAGATTAGAAGTCGCAAAAGGAGTCAGGATAAACTTGACAACATACTTATTGGAACTATGATGATTGTTTATGCAGATGACTCAAGCAAATGATTAAACTCTAAAGACTTAATTAAGGTAAATGTGGAAAGTAATGGATGGCATATGATGGGTATTGATTAGATTATGCGTTTTAAATATCTTTGAGTTATAATCGATAGCAAGTAAGTTTTAATCAACATCTTAAAAGAGTGAGGAGAATAGTGTTATGCATCTCAGGATAGATAGGTTCCTTTGCTAGTTTCTTACCTTAAAACATATGAAATAGGTATAGTATTCATATATCAAACCCCATTTAATTATATAATTCCTATAATGAACTATAACTGGAATAGGCTAATGTGGCTTTACATAAAAATGACCCTATATCCCTATTGCCACGCCAGAATATATGACTGATTTTATATTTTTGAAAGTTTTATATATTATTTTTATCTTCCAATACCAAACTGATGAGTTCTAATAGAATCTTAATTTCTGATAATAGTAAAATATCTTTAAACATGCTAATTAATAAATTTATATTTTTTATTAATTTTATTTCTAAATTGATTCTTTATAAATTAAATCTGTTTATTCCTCCTCGGCGAATCCTTCTATTTGGTTTTTTGAAACAACAGCATACTTTCATCAATTGTTTGATAGAGGCATTTATTTAAGTTGATCTTGATATATTAATTTATTTTTTTCTATTTAACAATCATTTATAATCCTTTATAAATATTGATATTTGAATGAATGATCATTAGAATATTCTGAACATCATTCACATTTTCCATTTATATTTGCTCTTGCAAATGTGTTTAATAATGTTCAAATCCTACGGTTATTAATTTAAATATCACTTTAGGATTTAACAACTAGAAAATAATCTACCATAGTTTTTTTTAGCTAATTGATTCTTTAAAAATCTCTTGTTATCATACTATTCAAATAACTTGAAGAAATCTTTTCTTAGTATTAGAGACATATAAATGCTATGTATCAAGATATCTATTTCTGTTATTAAAAGATTCAATAGTCTACTCTAATTATATTATAGGAGACTTTTCCCGTTAAAGTTTATCCTCAATTAATTTGATATTTGATACGTTAGTTATTGATCAATTTATAACCAAAATTAAGAAAGCATTTCGTAAAAATTACAAAAAGTCAGAAAAATTTTTATTTTCCTTTATCATTAGTTGCTATTACTATAAAATTTTACATTCACCTATGAGGATTAAGATTTTGTTGCTTGTTATTTTGACCTAATTTAAATTTAGGATACGAAATCTTGTATATTGCATTCTACTTACAAAACATATAATCTATAATTGTCTGATAAAAATAGGGATAATTAACATAAAATTTAATTTTGAGAAGGCGAGTCTTGAGAACAAAAGATATTTTTTAATATAATCTTTAATAATGAATTTATGAATCAAAATTTTACATCCAACATATCTAAGTATTTTTGATAACGTGTTTCTCTAAATCTTTCAACTGAAATAACATACTCAGAAAGACCATCTATGCCTAAATCAGTTTCTCCAAAATTCCCTTCAACTGTATTGATTATTGGATCTGTTAGGAAAGAACCTACTCCTTACAAATTGCAAATTAAATACTAAAACTTACTAATGATATATGTGTAAATAGAAAACACTTAAGCTACATTATTTAAGAGATTATCATCACTATTTATATATCCAGCGTTATTATTAAATGTTACATAATCTCCCTTATACAATCTCTCTGCAATCCAAAAACTCTCTAATAATTAAAAAACAAATTTACTTTCATTTTCTTAAAGAATCAGGAGATCTGAAAATCCAATAGGAGGAGTTTTGCATCCTTTCCCATTTAATTAGGAAACAAATTTTTGCATAAATCTTTTCGAAATTAGATGGGATCTACAATCTTGAATTGCTTCATTCATTGAGCTATAGGTTTATCCTCTTTGAATTTAAAAAATAAATACCCAATAGGCATCTTAAGAAAAAACACCTCATCCTAAAAGTTACTATTTTTTATTTTCATTAAGTAAAACTCATTATATTTACTGAAAGCTATTGGTTTCAAAGTTCTTATACAAGATCTGTCATGTTGATATATTACGGTATAATCATTAGGAAACCTTATATTTTAGATTTAAGCAATATTGCTTTCAAAGGATTGTTGGTTGATTTCTACGCTAAAGAAAATAAATTTATTTTGTATAGTATCTATTCTTGGATCTAAGTTGAAATCTGTTTAATCAAGTAAGAACTTTATTACTGCCTCAAAAGAATCTTGAGGAATTTTTGGCGCTCTTGATGCTCTGTAAATTTAATCTCCGAGTTATTGAGCAGCTTCATTTTGAGCAGATCTCTTTGTTTTTCGCTTCTCGTGTTCTTGAGACTCGGATATGGAAGGTTCTAAAAATAATTAATATTTACATTGTGCATTTGGTGGACTTAATTCTTTGATCCAATTATGTAATTTTGTATCCATTTCTTTTGAAAAAATCTAAATCTCTTTTTCTAAACCTTTTTCAAATTCATTTTAAAATTAAAAAATTTCGTCTATTATGGTCTTTAATTTTGATTCATTTAATTCTTAAAGTCTCTATTGATTATATTGACACTTATCCCTCAACTTGGAAGTTAATTCATTAAATTTTTCTAAAATTTCTTGTAAGCACTCTTATTATTTCTCAATATAAAATTCTATTTTTCCCCAATATCTTCAAAAAAGTGAATTAATCCGTTTTCATCTTTTAGATTGTTTTGACACGCAAGATGTTCAATTCTTTTATCGCATTTAAGACAATAAGCTCTATTAACAGCTTTGCATGACTTACTTAGGCAAACCTATTGAAAAAGATTCATTTCCCCACATGAACAATAAATCTTAAGATTTCTGATTTAGTTCATTATTTTATTATATGTTTTTCTATTAATTTTTTTCAATTATGGTTTTATATCATAGTAATCTTATCAATATTTATTATGATTAAAGCTATTGCAAACCTTTGATATTGCATTAAGAATGATGAATTTACTAAATTATCAGATAAGCAATAGTGAATATAAGTATTTTGCTTGATAGGACATATCATTAGTTTTGCTTTCAAAAGCAGTGAAATCAAAATTTATCTGAACACACCATAAATAATTTAAAGCAATTAAGGGGTAGAGTTTTGATTGAGAGTTTATTCTATTTTAATCAAAATGAGCCTATTTTAAATTAAAAACTAAAACAAACTATTAATGGGATTTCTCAATTTTTAACTAAGTTATCAATTAATCAACATGTTTTTGAATGTTTGATTTATATTACATCAAATCCGAATATGAATTGTACATGTGTGTTTACTATACGTTAATTAATCTATTAAAATTTTATTGCCAATTGATATTTTGAACTTAGATTTATACATGAAGTTTTCACTATGGTTTCTTAATTCTAACTAAAAAAAAAATTACTTATATGATGAAATACTAGATGGTATACATTTTATTCGAAAACAAATAAATGCAGTGTATTTATTATTATACTATATATACAAGAAAATGAAATATTTAATAAAACAGATCAATTATTCAATATTATGTATAAGACCTCTTATATTCATTTATTCAAGTTTGTTAAAGGACAATATTTAATGAAATGAGTTTAATAATACTTAATTTAAAAAAATTAGAATAAAGGAGTATAACTTTTTAATATATTTAGAAAAATAAAACTGTTTATATAAATGTGAATGGAAAAGTATGCTAAAATTTATATCAAAAACCGATATAGAAAATGGTCAAAATGCATCTGTTAAAGGTAGAAGTCTGCTTTGAATTAAAAGTAGATAAAATAATATTAACTAAAATATAGTAATTATGGTCGATTTTACAATTTCTGAAATAGAAATATTTTTCTCGGTTACTCCTGCACTAATAAATTGCCATTGTAAATATTAAAGCATGTTTCTTGATGGACCTGTTTATATGTGGCTTAATTACTCAGCTCTCGCTCACCATAATCTTTAATTCACATTTATAATTAGGATAGATATCGGAATGGGAAAATAAGGTTGAAGGGAATAAAGGAATCGAATTGAATTATTTGTCACCTGAATTCTTGAGAAAGGCTGATCGAAGGGGCTAGATTTTTCAATAGTATTGTTGGTTTGATTTTTAACTGGATCACATATATCTGAGGTGAAAGGATGAGTCTAGATATAAGGACAAATTTGAAAAAATTTCCAATTTTTCATTCAATTCTACTAAGATGACCATATTGCTTCACACAAAAAGTTTATAGATGAAACTAACAAAAATTGGCACTCCAAAATCATTATAATACAGATTTGACATAATACAGTGAAGCTTTTTTTAGGAACAATTCAACTTCAACTATTAACCCAAGAATTCATTTATTTTTCCTCTTGCCACTCATTTAATAATCATATCATATCTGCTCACTTTCTTCCCTAACCTCGTATTTAAGTCTGTTCCAATATTTTTTGGCTGAATGATTGCTTCACTCATAGGATATATATGTTCCCTTTTCATCTCATATTACTGCAGATTTCAAATCAGAAGTTAAAAATTTCCGATCATTATATCTATTACTATTGAGTTCCTGTCTCAATTTAATCTCCTTCTTTACTCTCTGTCCATCTTTTGATTCAACTTGATTGCAGTGTTGAGATCAGAAGTGCCCTTTCTTTATCTCCAGTAGTTTAGAATAAATTCCTACTTATGCTACTCTAGGATATACCTCAATTATACTACATATTACATTATTATGATTCAACTTGAATGCAGTGTTGTAGCCTATATCTCAATTGTCATCGAATAAATATCCTATTTATATTATCATAAGATATACTTTGATAATAGTAAAAATTGGTATCATTTGATTGTTTAGTATTGGATCGCTTTTTCTAACTCTTCTTTATTATTGAATAAAATTTTAATGGTACTTAGATACTAAATATAGAAAGATGTGGTATACATCAAGAAAGTTCATCAAAGATTAAAGTCAAAGTAAATTAAGCATACAAATTTGTTGTTTTTATGAGATGCCTAATACCTATAATTCTGTGAATGGATAATTGCTAAATCAATTATGATTATTTCAAGAATATTGATTGAAATTATTAGAAAATGGTAAGTTTTAAGAATGGCCTCAATAAAGGTTAGTCTTAAGTTCTTTATTGGCTGAAACATATTTGATGGATTCATCAAAGCAGTGATAGAAAAACCAAAATGATTAATAGAATATTAGAAGAAATACATGAGAAATAAATGATATATTAGAGAAAGGTAATTTTTGGGATAGGCAAATGATTTGACTATTATAGTAAGGAGATAAGTAATGGGTATAATATAAGGAATCTTTAGATGTAAAAAGAAATACCACCTTATAAGAATGACAATGTAAAATTGCTGTAGGATTTTGACAAATAATAAGATTCTAGATTTTCCCCTTGATAATCTCTATTAGACTTTGGATCAGAAATTGATGTAAGAGTACAATTAAATTATGGATAAGTTATAAGGAATGGTCTAAAAAAATTTAGCAAAAGAAATTTAATATAAGCATTCCGTTTGATAGAGAATGATAAAAATAAGATTTTTTAGAAATGAAGTACATTTTCAATGGAGAGAAAAAGAACTAGTGATTGATATGATAAAGTTTCAAAAAGTACTCAATCCTTACATGAATCCTTCTGTATAGTTTCTAAAAGTAGACCAGAATTTTAAATAAACTACCTAGAATTATTATTTACTTCAATATAGGATTTCTCTTAATTCTAGGGTAAAGAAATTTAGAGGAAATGGTCTAAACCCATATCAGCATGCATAACTCTTGAAATTTTTCTCCTTCTTATAATTTATTAGTATTGACGATTTTTCAAAAATTGCATTCATTCTCTAATACGTCATAATGTTGTCGATATTGGGTATAATTAATCAAGATAGTAGTCAAGAGTTGTTATCAAAGTTGTTATGATATATTTAATACCGTATCTAATGAACTAAAAGTGTTTGAATATTTTTGATGCAGGAAGGTATTAATCTACATAAAAGAACACATGGAGACCAGGTTTAAAACTTAACTATATTTAATCCAATTAATTCTTGAAACCAAAAACTCACTGAGACATGGTCTTAACATTTCTTCACAACATTTATGATTCTTCTTACTATCCGATAAATATAGACCCCATTTTGGATGGATCCATTGACAAATACATACTTACTTTAACTAGGACTAGATTTTGTAGGTGGTCTTAATCAATTAGTATGTGAATTATAGATTATATCTCTTAAAGTCAAATTAAATTCTTAATGGTTTTAAATATAAAAGTTGCATGCTCATTTATATAGATTGTGATTTAGGTATAAATCTTTCTTTAGAAATTTGAAAAAATGTTTCCAATCCCCTGTCCTCAACTTTTGCATTGCAAATCATTATGAGTTATTCTTTGAATAATATCGAATATTATTCCAATAACTATTTAGTTAACTTTAATTCTAATTATTAAGGTGGACCCTCTCATGAAGGTGAGTTATTAAGAAAATTAACTTTATTTACTAATCAACTAGTCTTTCAAGTTATTTAATAGTTTTTCATAGTTGTTGTGCTGTTAAAACTATCAATAATTTAGTGTAGAGTATTAAAAAAGTAAAATTTTTTTATTTTAGATATTGAAAGACAACTAGTCCTCATACATTTACTATTTTTTTTATCAAATTTAAGAAAATTTAATGTTTTCATATCTCTAATTGTTCGATTTCAACAATTCTAACTAAACCAAACTAAAATTTTGTACATAAACTTTAATATCCATTTTCTTAATTTTTAATTTTACACAACACTAATTTATTCTATTTCAATTAAGCAAAATATAAAGGATGAATTTAAAAAAATTCATCCTTGAAAGAGAACAGGATCTTCTAATAAATAGGTTGCCGAACAGATTAATTAAGAGAGAAGAGAGTATGACAAATTAATTTTTAAAATAACCAAAGCGTGAGCAATATAAGACACCAAGACTTATAATTGGATTCTAATTATTTGACATTATATGGATCAGATGTATTGGGCTTTGCAATTTAATTGAAAAATAATTATCCTCATATCTAACCTAGTAATTGACATTTTCCTAAAAATCTCTTATTCTCATAGGTGATAAGACAGTGTTTTACTATCCCAAACTCACTAATTTTTTCTTCTGAGTATAGCTAATTTTTCCAAAATTTTTGTTGCAATAAACCATATTAGAACATGCAGGCGATAGGTTGAAAACTGATTTATTTTAGAATGAAAAAAATACAATTGTTGAAAAAAAAAATGAACAAGATTCATGCTATATGGATTAAGTTAATATGAACATATTGGTCTTATAGTTATTGAATCATATCAAATTAATTAACATAACTCAGAATCTGTATTAAATGCATCTTTTATAATCTCACTTAACTGTTTTTGTTTTTCTTTCAATATCTTTTATTAGTTTTTTTCCAAGTAGCTTAAAACTTTTAATGCACCCTCTGTTCCACAAATCCAGTATATATCCTTTTATAATTATAAAGTATTATCTTCTTTTTCTAATAGCTCATCAACTTTTTAACTTAAAGGTGTTTTTTCTCTTACTTTCTTATTAGATTTTTGTGATTTTCCAAAATAAATGGCTGCCAATTGGACTTCAATTTCTAATTTTTATGGAATTGGGGCAAATTATTTTACTATCTCTTTCAATACTCTTACTCTTTAATTAAAGCGATTCTCATTCTTTCCATCAATTGCATAGTCAAGGGCATCATTCATAATTCTAAAATTATCCTAAACAAAAGATATTGGCGAAAGTGCAACTAATCCTTTGTTGGAAATAGTTTGAAGTATATTTTAAATATTTTCTGAATTAATTTCAATAATTGCATTTGTATTTATTGATAATATATCATTAGATATTTGCTATATAGCTAATAAGTAATTATAAACTCTCCAAAATAGAGAGAGATAATATATTTTTTAATAATAATTTTCTGGTTTATTAAGCACTTATAATGATTTTTCAATTTACTTTCGATCTTCTAGGAAGATCATATTTATTAATTCTTCCTTTTCCTTAATTTATGCTTATTTCAATTCAATGTTTTCCTTCTAAACCTATTATAATCTGTTTTACAAAAGCTCTACTTCTTACCAAATATGACTTAATGCTTCATCGAAAATTATTTACTGTTAAGTTGTTGCTTATTCAATATTAGAGATGAATTAATTTTGGTTGTTTAGATCTTAAACATTATGGCTTTATGACAATGATGACTATGATGATTAAATAGCTGAATTTGCATCATTCTATTCGATGCACAGACCTATATAATAATTATTGTTTTACTTCTAAATGTATATGCTTCGTTTAAATTACTATCTACTTCTATAGCTTTGGTAAAATATAAGAGTGCTTTATCTTTCAAATTCAAATCGTACATTATCTGACCTTTAAATTAATTTTATACATATACCAATTCTACAATACGACATTGCGAAATTTTTATCCATCAAAATACTTTTCAAGCAATCTTATAAAGCATTATAAAATTTATGTTATCTCCACAAAATTGTTGCTTAGACTTAAGATATATGTTTTACCTCTTTAAAAATAACTCTCAGCCATATTTTAATGTATTTTTACATAACCTTCAATCATATTTTAATTTAATCTTAATTAACTTTCTTCCAAATTATATGTTGTTATATTACTACTCAATGGTTTATCATATAATAACCTTTTTTGTTGTATTCCACCTAAATTTTTATTTTAATAAATATACTGTCTAAAGCATTATGCTGGGCAAATTATGGATTGAGAATTAAGGCAAAAGTTCTATCTCTGTGTACATCAAAATTATATTTTATGGTTTCTATTTCAATTACTTCTTCCAATTCCTTACCCTTTAATACAATTTCTTCAAATAATCCATCTAATTTTATTTAAATCAATATACTATTTAAATTAGGGGCCTCTGCAAATAAAGTACCAAGATACTAGAACAAAGTTACACCGCTTTAATTATAAAGTTCAGCCAAGTTATTATTCATTCTTATACTACAATCTGCATCTTACAATGCATTATCATATTACTAAATTTTTTCAAATATTTAACCTAAGTTTTATGTATATAAAAATACTTCTCAAAATGAAGGCCTCAGAAAATTATAAATTAAGATTCAATGCCAAATCAATTTCTTGTAAGGCTTCATCCAATTTATCTGTAATGAAGTACTCCTATGATTATTTCAATAATTAATCTTACATAGGCTTTTGAATAATGCTAAAAGGATAAAACATTATTATTATGTTCTTTAAAATATTGATCCATTTATGAAGATATACCAAATTTTTATTATAAAATAAATAATCATTTTTTAGATTTCATGATCTGCTCATTTGAAAAAATTTAGGAAATAATAATAAAAAGACAACTTTCCTCAGTTTAAAACAACCATTGGTTTTAGTATTTTCTCTATTTTTATTTGAGATACTAATCTAATCTAATATATATATATTCATTTTTAAAATGTCTTTAAAATTTAATTTATTATGCTTTTCATAAATTTTTTCGATTTAAAGAATGAAAAGAAGTGATAATGTTCTAATAATTTTTTAATCTGTAATTTATATCTATATATTTTGAATATATAGATGAAAAGTGCTTTTGTATAATTATAATAATATTATATAATTATGTAGAGCCACTACTATAGAAAGGATTGGAACAGTAATCCCTTTATATTAAATATTAACATTAATTTATGTCAAAGCATAAAAAACTAAATATGATGATGAAGATAATTAAATTTTCTTTTAAGTGTGGGAAGTTATTTATTCTCAGTAAATTATTAGCATGGATCCTTTCTATTAAAAAGTTGGCTTTTGTAGATTATGGTCAACATATAATCCTTTGAGTTTAACAAACAATTAGGATTATTTGGATTAATGGATAGTAATGGCTTCAATTTCAATAATGTTAGAGGAAAATTATCTGGAATTTTGGAACTGCTTTAATACGATTGCCTTTACTTTCAAAATAAGACTATCCAAACGATTCTTGCTTACAATACCGCTGACAGTTAAAATCATATCTTTAGATTAGATAAAGATCCATTTCAATACGAGAATGAATGGTATTTATATGAATTTTTATACTTGCCATAAATAAAAATTAGAATTAATTTTTGAAGAGATGATCAAACTTTGCTTTATAAACAACTAGAGCTGCAAACTTTTTTGATAATTTAGTGGAATTCCCCACTCATTTAACTTTTTTCACAAACTCTTAAGAAATGCAATAAGAAGCATTTAAAATTAAAGTTACATAAAAAATAGCAGAAAAGAAATTATTTTTAACTTATAACAATTATGTTGTCAAATTAAAAAAACTTTTGGCTTAACGAAATATGCTAAACATTTTAATGAACTTAAAATTTTACAACTCATTATATTGATTCTGAAGGCAGTAAATTTGATTTAGGATCTGTATCCTTTCAATATGATCCTTATTAAAACAACAATTAGAGTTATTAATATTATTTAATTGTTCCACATCTAATTCAATATCCAAAATTCTATTATTTAATTAATGCTAACAATTATAAATGTTAATTGATAAAATGAAATATGCTTAATTCCTTTTTCTCTATTTTTTAAAGCTTCTGAAAAAAGACAAACTCGATTAGAATAAACTTAGAAATCATATATGTTATTTGTTCAATGAATATAATGAGTAAAGCTATTTTGGGAATATATCAAATTGTCAAAGAAGGCTTTCATTATAATTATGGCTAGCAATTTTGAATCTAACATTTTATTGAAGGCATCGTTTTTGGGACTATGTTTATTAGTCTATTAATTTATTAGCAGGAAAATAGCACCCATATATGATAATGAGTTTGAATGATTGGATCTTCAAATAAGATAAATTTGTTCAATTGTTATTTTTATTGCAAGTTTTAAATATGTGAGTGAAAAAGAATTCAAGAATCTTAAAAATCATATCTTAAAAGCATGTCAAGAGTTTAAATTAAATATCAATAAAAGTAATTGTAAATTATATTATACAGATCACATAATTTAGTAGTTCAATACTAAAGAGCTTATAGCATTAATCATTATTGACCATAGGGATGAGGAAACAGAAATCATTTTAGGTGTTAGAAAAATGATTCAAATTGAAGCTGTATAAATTCAATTTATATATTTATATGGAAATCTTGTTACAACTCTTAAATGACAACACCACTTATTCTAAGCTAATAAATCAATTGATTTTCACTAAAATTGATATTTAAGTAGGCTTATTCTTTTTATCATTGTTTATCACTGCCTTGTTCTTTAATGATGTTATCCTCCTAATTTGAGCTCAATAAATTCTTAAGAATATTCTGAGATGTGGTCTTCAAATATAAGCCAATAACTCTTTCAATTAATTATCATATCAATTATTATCATATTCAAATCTTTTGCTTGCATCAAAAAGAAATTCTAAATAATATCTAATTCATATATTATGTGCTTGTTCAATATCATCAAATCTCAAAGAGATCATAATTTTCAAGTTACACTTTTGTTATAACAGAATTTGGCTTCACAAAGTATTTAATAACATTAGAAAGCAGATGTATTAAATTTCAATTATTCTGATAATATCTTTGCTTTATTATGTATAATTAAAATGTGGAATAAACGCTCCAATCAAGTATCAACTTATTGCATGATTCAAAATGATATAGAATTAATAATAAGCTCCATCGTGAGAATACTTATTCTCCTTGCTTTGGAAGGTTTAAGAGTTTTTTTTAAGTCCATCATTAAGTCTGAGATCAAACCTATCCTAGTAAATAAAATTACATCTAGCATCAGTTAGTCAATATACTTCTTTAAACTTATCATCATTCAGATCCTCTCAAATTATTTTAAGCAAATTACAGCCTTCATTTTAAAGAAAAATTGAGAGAATTTGATCCATGCTCCAACAATGTATTTAGTTTTGACGAAACTGAAGTTCAGAATGCTTTACTAGAGTTTCTCTCAAGGACTTACAATTTAAAAGCAGCAAATTCTTAATCATCATGAAGCAATTTATTATTACTTAAACTTTTTTGAATTAAGGGGATTGAAGCATCTTATAACATTGATTCTACTTATTGCTAATGAAATTGATGTAATACTTACTAAAGCCCGTCCAAATTGATCAATTTCCTATTGCCTAATCACTACTAGTTATTAATTCATAAAGAGTATATAGTTTGGATTAATTTCTGGATGTGCCAATTCTGCTTTTGAGGTTGCTTTTACTTTTATTTGAGTTTGATTTTAGAATTTTATGATTCATAAATAAATTAATTAGATATTATAATGAGAATCATCACATTTTGATATTGAATTTATTTATCTTTTATTTTATAATTTTCTTCCCATTTATTTCAAGTTCTATAGCTATGCGATTCACTAAATTCTATTATTAGATATGATGGCATTTAATAATAAATAATAATTCAAATATATAGACAAGTTGTATGTCATATAATTCTGCAACAAATAAATTATTGTTTTTTTAAATTCAAATAAATAAATGTTATTTATTTGCGGTAACTCTCGTTTAATAATTTACCTGAATCTGAAATTACAATTTCATCTTTTGCAATGCTCAATTGATGTTATAAAATTCACCCTATGAAAATATCTTGGTGAAAATTATTCGTTCTTACTATGACTCACCATAAATCGACAAAAAACTATTTGTTCAAATTAATTTCAACTCTTGCCGTTCTATAAAAATGACTGGTTGATTTTCCTTACAATCAACCTGCCTATAGAGCAGCGAAATTTCATTTGTCAATTAGATAAGGGTTGCATATAACTATTAAATATTTATTCAAATAAACTTAAAACCAAAATTATATAGTATCAATTTATAAAATAAGGTAAATATTCTTGTTTAAATTTTTTTGTTCATTCATTATTGCTACCCTAACTTAAACAAAATTTTCTAATCTTTAAAAACTAATGATTATATCGCTACTTGTTATTTTAATATTGGATATTGCACTCTCGTAGGTCAGTTTCGCTTCTATAAATAGGTTTATTCCTCAGATATTTGTAATTGAAGCACAGCCTTAAATTAAATCAGGATCATATAAATAAAATTATGCCTTGTCTTGCAGTTAATAAAAGTAGTTTGCAATACTCATATAATGTATATATTTGAGCATATTTCACTTGTAATGTGCATTATATTTTTGCCATACTCTAAGACTGCCTTCTTATAATTTTATGTTAAGAAAAAGCTTGAACATTTAGTGTTAGAAGTACTCCTACTTGGGCTCAACCTAATTTATATGAAATATCTAAACAGTTGAGACGAGTCACTTGATGACACTAATTACCTGATACAGCTGCTATAATATCAAAAATAAGTGCATTCATTTTACTTTAACTATGTAGTTTTTTGCATTCATTATTAGATAAATAGGAAGAATAATATTTTATCCATATAATCAAATAATTAACTTGTAACTATTGTTTTGCAAATGGTATGATCAGATAGGAAGCGCTATTTCTAAACTATAATAATGAATTTACTAAAAAGTAGTGTCTTAATATTAAAGTTTAAATATTTAAGTACCTTGAAATATAAGTTAAATTATAATCAAGTTGAACCCAAGCAGATTATGCACAAGTGCTGGAGTGTTAAATAAAATTTAAATGGCTCTTCATTCAAAACTAAAGAACGATTTCATCAATAACGTATTTAGAGAACATAAATAATAATTTAAATACTTTAATATGATTTTTTGCACAATCCAAATGAATCCTTTAGTATAACCGAAATGTGAAAGATTCCGACTTTTGTTACTTTAAGATTTTCTTCAAAAAAATATTTCTGCTCGACCTTCTAGAGTTATCCATCAAAATTTTTTGCATTCAACCCTTTACTTTTTTATTCTAAAATATGTTTAGTTTATTTCAAATGAATTGCTCAAAAAATTTCTAATCTTCCACTTACAAGTCTTGTTCAGTGTCGTTTAATCCAAAATGTGAGTCGACAGGGATCGATTTCAGTGGACATTTGTGTAGTATGCTCAATTTAGAAAAGAAAATTTTTTTTTTTGAAATGCAAATTATGTAGTGCATCTCTATCCTACCTTGCAACTTATAACAACTTTAACGCTAAGTCCTCCTTCTTTTTTTTTAGGAAAATCTCCAAACCCAATAGAGATTTTATCTTCTATAACGTTGAGTTAATATAAATAATCATGTATTTGATGTGTTACTGGCTGTGATTTATGATACTAATAATACTTAATGCATTCCAAAAATAATCGTATTGAAATTACAAATAAGACTTGCATTCCATCTTACTTTTTTAGCCAAGCTAACACTCTATTCCAAAATATTTTAGGGTTTCGTGCCAACTAGTACATAAATTTATGCATTGTTAACCAATTTTGCCCTCCAAATACTGGTACTAAATTCACTTAATCAATTTCAACTATGCTAATTGATGAGTGACTTCATATGATTTTATTTTATTAACAACTAAAAATCGAATTGATGTAATAAAGGAATCAAGATCTCGTAGTGGAAATATAAAAAATAAGTATCAATATTTTCACAGGATATTTAATTGATATTTATCTAATATTTATAGGCACTTCAATGTTGATCATGATTTTTGTCATTTAAATATCATTATTAATGCTTTACATTATTTTAAGATGATTCTGATTTAATGTTTAAATGATTAAATGTGCATTTTTTCTAACGATTCCAACCAAGGTGCTATATCACTAGGTAGGTTACAACAAGATATTAAAATTCACCCCAACCTTAAGTTGATATTTTTGAAAAATTTCCTATTTATTTATTTCAGAACACGCCAGACATCAAATTGTAGAGTGAATCATCTATGGTTGCATTAAAATTGTGGACATAAAATTCGCCTTTCAAAAAGCACAACTTTCATTTATTTTAAGTTCTCCCCTAAAAAAACTAATCTTTCATTTGCATTTTATTAAAAAGATTGATTAAATCGTTATCAATATTTCAATCAGCTTTACACAAGTGAGTTGCCACTTTATAATTTACATCAACTCCAACTCTTGAAAAGAATTGGGTTTCATCCTAAACTAAACATATGATTAATAATGTTTTGGTTTCTCGTATAAAATTCTCAATAAAGTAATAGAAAACTCAATATTATATTTAAAAAGAAAAAGTATGACTCATAACAAATAAAGCGATTTGTTTGCTGTTTTATAACCCCTAGAAGATATAGATACTTAAATATTCAATTTAATAATCGAAATACTTTTAAAGAAAAAAGTCCCAGATTCTCTAAATTTTCTTTCAAAATTTTAATCTCAACTACATAGAGATGAATACATTTTTTTATGTGGTGAATTATAACTTTTTGATTAATGGTGGAAATTAGGTGCCTTTGCAAGTAGTATTAAAAAATTTACAAATGTTCTCTAAAAAATAGCTGAGCATGACTTTAATTCAATGAATTACTCTGCAAACGTTGATAAAGAAAATAGAGATATTCTTATTAGTAATATATCAAACTAAGAAAAAATTATTAATTTTTTGAAATTTCTTGTAAACCTCACAAGTATAGATGACAAATTCATCTAAGGCGGATCTAACTCTCTTCATTTATTAGTTCAAATGAAGGTTGACTTGAGAAATCAAAATTTTGAAGACATTAGGATTAAAAATACTTCTTTAATAGGAGCGAATTTATTTAGATGTAACTTAAGTGGATCTTAATTTGATAATGTTATTATTAGTGGAATGTCTATTAATCAAGCAAAACTATATAATTGTAAGTGGAGAAATTTAAGGATACATGAGGGAATTATCTTAAATAGACATATTGGTTGTATTAATTAAGTTTGCTTTTCTCCAGATGGTAAATTATTAGCCTCTTGCAGCAATGATTATTCTATTTGCATTTGGTACGTTAGAACAGCAAAAATATAGCAAATAATTTTAAGTAAAAGGGATGTAATTTCATTGGGCTTCTCACCTGCTAACAATTCATTAGCATTTAGCAATGGAAAATTTGTGTACTTATGGGATATTAAAAAAGGGAAATAAATATAGAGATTAATTGGTCATAACAATGATGTTAATTCAGTCTGTTTCTCTCCCGATAGTCATAAATTAGCATCTGGTAGTGATGATTACTCTCTATGCTTATGGGATGTAAAGACTGGAAAATAAATTGCGAAACTAAGAGGTCATTCTGGTTCTGTTAATTAAATCTGTTTTTCTCCTGATAGTACTACATTAGCATCTGGTAGTTTAGATAAGTCCGTCCGTTTATGGGATGTTAAAACAGGAAAATAAAAAGCCAAATTAGATGGTCATTTTAAAACAGTTTATACAGTCTGTTTCTCTCCTGATAGTACTACATTAGCATCCGGGGGATATGATAAGTCTATCCTTTTATGGGATGTTAAGACAGGAAAATAAAAAGCAAGTTTAGAGGGTCATAAAAATTATGTTATGTCGTTGTGTTTCTCTCCTGATGGTACTACATTAGCATCTAGTAGTGACGACAAGTCTATCCGTTTCTGGGATGCTAAGAAAGCATAATAAATAGCCAAAATACTAAATGGTCATTCTGGTTCAGTTAATTCAATATCGTTCTCTCCTGATGGAATTACATTAGCATCTGGTAGTTATGATTAGACTATTGGTTTATGGGATGCTAATATAGGATAATAATAAGCCCAATTAAATGGACATTCAAATTATATCTTATCAGTCTGTTTTTCTCCTAATGGTACTACATTAGCATCTAGTGGCTATGATAAGTTTATCTGCGTATGGGATACTAAGACAGGATAATAATAAGCCAAATTAGATGGTCATTCAAACTATGTTATGTCAGTGTGTTTCTCTCTTGATGGTACATTAGCATCTGGTAGTGTTGATAAGTCTATTCGTTTATGGGATGTTAAGACAGCATAATAAAAAGCAAAATTAGTTGGTCATTAAGGAATTGTAAATTCAATCTGTTTCTCTCCTGATGGTACTACATTAGCATCTGGTAGTGATGATAAGTCTATTCTTTTATGGGATGTTAAGACAGCATAATAAAAAGCCAAATTAGTTGGTCATTAAGGAATTGTAAATTCAATCTGTTTCTCTCCTGATGGTACTACATTAGCATCTGGTAGTGATGATAAGTCTATTCTTTTATGGGATGTTAAGACAGCATAATAAAAAGCCAAATTAGTTGGTCATTAAGGAATTGTAAATTCAATCTGTTTCTCTCCTGATGGTACTACATTAGCATCTGGTAGTGATGATAAGTCTATTCTTTTATGGGATGTTAAGACAGCATAATAAAAAGCCAAATTAGTTGGTCATTAAGGAATTGTAAATTCAATCTGTTTCTCTCCTGATGGTACTACATTAGCATCTGGTAGTGATGATAAGTCTATTCTTTTATGGGATGTTAAGACAGCATAATAAAAAGCCAAATTAGTTGGTCATTAAGGAATTGTAAATTCAATCTGTTTCTCTCCTGATGGTACTACATTAGCATCTGGTAGTGATGATAAGTCTATTCTTTTATGGGATGTTAAGACAGCATAATAAAAAGCCAAATTAGTTGGTCATTAAGGAATTGTAAATTCAATCTGTTTCTCTCCTGATGGTACTACATTAGCATCTGGTAGTGATGATAAGTCTATTCGTTTATGGGATGTTAACTAAGGAAAATAAAAAGCCAAATTAGTTGGTCATTCTAAAACAGTTAAAACAGTCTGTTTCTCTCCTGATGGTAATAAATTGGCTTCTGGGAGTTATGATAAGTCTATCCGTTTATGGGATGTTAAGACATAACAATAACAGGCTAGTATAGATGGTCATTCAAATTATGTTATCTCAGTATGTTTCTCTCCTGATGGTACTACCTTAGCATCTGGTAGTTATGATAACTTTATCCTTTTATGGGATGTTAAGACAGGATAATAAAAAGCCAAATTAGATGGACATTCTAGCACAGTTTATACTGTTTGTTTCTCTCCTGATGGTACTAAATTAGCATCTGGGAGTTATGATAACTCTATCCGCGTTTGGGTTGTTAAGGCAAATTAGACAACTAATGTTCATTCTGATTCTGTAAATTCAATCTGTTTCTCTCCTGATGGTACTAAATTAGCATCTGGTGGTTTTGATAACTCTATCCAGTTATGGGATGTTATGACACAAAAATAAAAAGCCAGATTAAATGGTCATTCAGGAACTGTTTATACAGTCTGTTTTTCTCCTGATGGTATTATAGTAGCATCGGGTTCTGATGATCAATCAATAATTTTATGGGATGTTGAGACAGCATAATAAAAAGCTAAATTTAATGGTCATTTAGGTTCTGTGCATTCAATCTGTTTCTCTCCTGATGGTACTACATTAGCATCTGGTGGTTTTGATAACTCTATCCAGTTATGGGATGTTATGACACAAAAATAAAAAGCCAGATTAGATGGTCATTCAGGAACTGTTTATACAGTCTGTTTTTCTCCTGATGGTATTACAGTAGCATCGGGTTCTGATGATCAATCAATAATTTTATGGGATGTTGAGACAGCATAATAAAAAGCCAAATACCATGGTCATTTAGGTTCTGTGCATTCAATCTGTTTCTCTCCTGATGGTACTACATTAGCATCTGGTAGTGTTGATTCCTCCATACGTTTATGGGATATTTAGTCAGGATAATAAACATTTATATTAGAGGGTCATTCACTTTAAGTTAAGTCAGTCTGTTTCTCTCTTGATGGGACTAATTTAGCATCTAGTAGCTTAGATAAGTCTATTCGCTTATGGGATGTTAAGACAAAATAATAAAAAGCCAAATTAGATGGTCATATAAGTTCTGTTAATTCAATCTGTTTCTCTCCTGATGGCTCTACATTAGCATCTGGTAGTTTTTATTAGACTATTTGTATTTGGGATGTTAATACAGGAAAGCAAATTTTACCTTCAGATAATCAAAACAAAGATACTCTGGTGTAATTTTAACCTGAAATTTTATCAAACGCTACTTCTAATATTACAATTTTACAAATCTCCTAATATCCAATTTTCTAAGCTTAAGGAACCATAATCTTGAAGGGAGAATTTTTTAATAATATGCAAATAGATTTAACATAATTATTTAAATCTAAAGGCTGCTTGAATTTAGAAAATTTTATGAAAGTTTGATACCAACAAATGACTTTAATTTATGAACAATATTAATAATTATATTTTAATTATAAGACTATATTTTTTAATTAAATCTTAATTCACATAATCTGAATAACCTTTTTGATTTTATAAAGATAGTATTTAAAAAGCCATCTTATTGAATCTGTTATTTTTTTGGTGGAAATGTTATTAATAATTTAATTTATTTTTATAGTATAGATTTAAAGAATCATTTACATTTATTAATTCAAAATTTTAAGTTTATACATTTTAGTTAATAATCCCTATTTTAACAATTAAAAATTATTTTTCAAGCCTTCTTCAATTTATATAATAACCGATAACTAAATATCTGATAAATTACTGCCTCAAAACTCAAAAAAATCGATAAACTAAAATATCTGCATTTCCCACTTTTTCATCAATTCAGCATTTTCCACTTACATAATCTTTTATTATTTGTAATTTTATTTTTCTTAATTTCATAAATAATTTTAAAACATCTTCGTGAATTAATTCCATTATTTTCCATTCTCTAAGTATACTATAATTAATTTATAAACTAGATACAAATTAAATTTAATAGCAATATTATGATGCAAAATTAATTGGTCCAAAACTGTCTATTACATGCCTCGTAATTATTTTTACTAGTGTTCAAGATACAAAAACAATGTTTCTTTTCGTTAATTTAAATCTTAATTGTATTAATAAGCGAGTCTTTTAATAATTGATCTTTCATAATATCATCGATAAACCCTTATTCATAAACTATATTACTTTATGTAGCACTTTGTATCATTCTGAATATAATAAACTTATATAATTTTTCAATTTTAAACTTGTAATCTCACACCTTTCAGTAGACAGAGCTCAAATACTTGAATTCTAGTTTGTTTTTCTGGTTATTTCTATAGTCCATTCAAGGTCCTTCACTTATTTGCATCATTAAATGCTTTCAATATGATCATAATAATAGGCTTCCTTTTTCACAAACTTTAGGTATCTACTAACAGATGAAAACTAATTTCCTTATTATAGGTGATATATCTATGCATATATAAATTTCAAACTGATTTATAGACCAAAAATTAGGCTGCACATCTAATAGATTATAAGGCTTAAGAATAACCAAGTGCAAAGGTGTTTTCAGGAAAACAGCGTTCTGCTTAATTTGGGATATATCTTAGATAAAGAATGATAATTATATATATATTTTTCAAGTAAAATCTTCAATCATATAAGTTTAAATACATCAACTGCCTCAAATAGAGATTCAAAATTTGAATTAACTTTCGTTAAAGTTATGATAGAAATAAAGTTTATACTCCAATTTAATGTAAAATTGATTTATTAAGTTTGAAAACACTTCATAAATTATCAAAATTAAGTTACAGTTTAGGACTAACTAACAATGATATCATTTTGAAGTTCAACAACATTAATAAGTTGCTTAGGTTTTCTCAATTTACTTATCAAGAAGTTACCTATAAGTAAAATGCTAATTAGCTATCCCAACTTTTGGGAAATTTGATCGAATTTAGGTTTTGATCAAACTGTCAAAATGCTAAATTATAGTTATTCATATTTAGCATAATATTTTCTTACAAATTCTCTTAGAACATTAAAAAGTCTTAAATGATAAAAATAGACTAAAGAGATGATAACCAATTATTTCGAGTCAAATGATTTAGCAAACTATAAGTTTCCCTCAATTAAGAATAAAAAAATTAATGTAGATAATCGTAAATCTTTACTACTTGTGTGAGTATAATTAAATTCTCAAGGACCAATTCATAGTAATACAAAAATGAAACTCTTTCACGGACAAAGAACCATTGGTTATGGGGATGATAGATTCCAAGAAGACCTTTCACTTTATTATGGATAATATGGATATCCTTCATCATGTGCACAAAACACAATTAGATAACCTAGTAGCCCTTTTAAAAAGAGAAGGAAAATCTATTATTCAGGTAGTAACATCGGATTGGTCAACTTATATCAGTAATGCAAGAGGAAGAAGAAAACTCACAATAGACTCGAATAAAAGTAGTAGGATCCCTAATTGAAACAGAGTAAATACAGAGAAACACTTGAACAATGATGAAGACATTGGGAAGAAAAGATGGATGTTCAAACAATATCTGAGGAGAGGAATATTGATTTGGAACCTGTTAAAAGCTAATTGATGTAGGTTGGGGGTTTTTTCAAATTTGTTCTTTATGCTGAATTGGGGAAATTATTGTGACTTAACATTTTGCAATCGACATAATTGTATTTTATTAATTTTTATTAAGTTCTAAATCTGAATATTCCAATAGGTCTTTATATAAACTGCCATTAATATTTTTATCCTATTCTCTGATTGTTGTTCCTTTTCTGAGCTAATCATCAAATTATAATAAAACTCAAAAATATAATGATGAAGAAATATCTAAATTAATTCCAAATTTTAGAAATACTTTAAAAGAATGTTGCAAAATGTTTAATCTTTTCATTTAGCTGTTCATTAGCCTCTTGCCATTTTTACTAATTTAATAATTATAATTCTAATTAAAAACAATAAACTAAATACCTGACTAGAAAGTGTTTTAATTGTCTAGTTAAATAACCTTTAATTATTATTACAATTATAATTGACTTCCTATAAAATATCATTATTTTAGAATACCAATTTAATTAGACTTCATATTGTTATTTTTAGAATATTGGTACAATTCCTTTATCAATAATATATTGTCTTTGAATTATTAATAATCCTATGAACTTAAACACTGAGATATCTTAGCTAATTATTTATTTATTCCTCTAATTGTTTTTTTTAAATTCTTAATAATTCTATTTATTTTTTTCAAAAGATAGATTTTTCAGGTTGTTAAATCAAGTAGAGTCTAATTGAATTTAGTAATAAAATATAAATCTAAGCAAATCTTTTTAAGTCCTTCTTACAATTAGAATGTTTATTAGGATCCACTTCAAATTATAAAAAGAATTAAGATCTGCAATGTTAGCATGTCAAATTTAAACAAAACCCTTATATCTCTTCTCCTTTATNTGGATATCCTTCATCATGTGCACAAAACACAATTAGATAACCTAGTAGCCCTTTTAAAAAGAGAAGGAAAATCTATTATTCAGGTAGTAACATCGGATTGGTCAACTTATATCAGTAATGCAAGAGGAAGAAGAAAACTCACAATAGACTCGAATAAAAGTAGTAGGATCCCTAATTGAAACAGAGTAAATACAGAGAAACACTTGAACAATGATGAAGACATTGGGAAGAAAAGATGGATGTTCAAACAATATCTGAGGAGAGGAATATTGATTTGGAACCTGTTAAAAGCTAATTGATGTAGGTTGGGGGTTTTTTCAAATTTGTTCTTTATGCTGAATTGGGGAAATTATTGTGACTTAACATTTTGCAATCGACATAATTGTATTTTATTAATTTTTATTAAGTTCTAAATCTGAATATTCCAATAGGTCTTTATATAAACTGCCATTAATATTTTTATCCTATTCTCTGATTGTTGTTCCTTTTCTGAGCTAATCATCAAATTATAATAAAACTCAAAAATATAATGATGAAGAAATATCTAAATTAATTCCAAATTTTAGAAATACTTTAAAAGAATGTTGCAAAATGTTTAATCTTTTCATTTAGCTGTTCATTAGCCTCTTGCCATTTTTACTAATTTAATAATTATAATTCTAATTAAAAACAATAAACTAAATACCTGACTAGAAAGTGTTTTAATTGTCTAGTTAAATAACCTTTAATTATTATTACAATTATAATTGACTTCCTATAAAATATCATTATTTTAGAATACCAATTTAATTAGACTTCATATTGTTATTTTTAGAATATTGGTACAATTCCTTTATCAATAATATATTGTCTTTGAATTATTAATAATCCTATGAACTTAAACACTGAGATATCTTAGCTAATTATTTATTTATTCCTCTAATTGTTTTTTTTAAATTCTTAATAATTCTATTTATTTTTTTCAAAAGATAGATTTTTCAGGTTGTTAAATCAAGTAGAGTCTAATTGAATTTAGTAATAAAATATAAATCTAAGCAAATCTTTTTAAGTCCTTCTTACAATTAGAATGTTTATTAGGATCCACTTCAAATTATAAAAAGAATTAAGATCTGCAATGTTAGCATGTCAAATTTAAACAAAACCCTTATATCTCTTCTCCTTTATGCTCAATATCTTAGCACTTAAACAAATTTTATTATTCATAAAATAAATTGCTTTAAATTTGATTAAAATATTTAGTTAAAATATATAAATAAGTTAATAAAATTTATAAATTCTTTAATATTTTATAGAATTCATAGTATTTAATTTAGAGATATCATCGATTTAATAACTCATTCAGCTTGTCCTTAATTTAGTAAGTTATCAAAAAATAGTTAATTAATGTGATTATAATTTTTCTCATTTATTGCAGTTAAATCAATAAATTAGATGAATTATTTACAAAAAGAATGCTTATTACAGAGCTTCATTTTTAGTTAATTATGTATCACTACAAAAAAAAATTATTTCAATATTTAACTAAATAAACAGTATTGCTAAATCACAGATATGTAATTAAAACACGGAAATTCTACACTTAGTTTGTACTATATTAAATTTGATAAATATTAGAGTTACATGAAAATCACAATTTAAATCTAATGAAATGATTTCAATTTATTATATCTTTCAAATGTTAGACCTATTTAGTGAATAATATATATATTAGGAGAATGAGATTAAATGAACCTTAAGAATAATAAGTTTATTATCAGTTGATTAGAAATGATCTTAAAATTGATATAACTCCTATTGTTGTAATTATGAGGAAATTATAATATTAACATACTCTATGTCTAAATATTTTTAACATGCGAGTTATTGCATTTTCTACACCGTCTTAAATACAGAAATATTATGCAATATATTCAATAATCTCAAAATTGAAAAAAATCAGATATATATTTCATTAATCATTTTTCAAATACATTTTACTTCAAAAAGCAATTATTTGTATTTAGGAAGAGTTTAAAGATGATCATCAAAATAGATATACTTTATAATGGCGTTAGAATGGCTTATTTATCTGCAATTAAAATTTATTCCTTAAATTTCTGATTTACTAACTACTTTCTATTTTTAAATTGAAATGATATTGCTAATATCTAAAATAATTGGATCAATATATTTAATTTCCGACAGAATTGTTTTGTTAAACATGCTCCTAGTAGATCTTTTGATTTACCTGATTCCAAAGTATTTTCATTAATCTTATCATTCATATTAGGATATTTAGTATTAAGCTGAGAAGCATGGAATATAGAAAACAAGGATAATACAATCTGGGGTCTAAATTTTTGTAATAACCCTTTCTGTCTTTTATATACTTAAAGTTAATTAAGCATATCTTCTGTAAATTAAATGGCAGTATAAATAAGTAATCACTTTAAAAAATATAATGAATTTTTGATTTAGTATCTATTAAATTAACAAATATGGCTTAGATTAAGAGTGAAACATCTCCAATCTACAATCTTAGCTTTTGATACTGGCTTAATTTATTTATACTTTACATTCAAAACTTATCCTTGAGTAACAATTACTTGATCAATATATCTTTAATATTCAAACAGAAAGGTATTGTATAGATTAGTTACTTTCAATATAGTCTTTTCAAGAAAGAGTTCTTATATTATTATTATAATATAATTTTTATTAAAAAATTAATGTAATCTCAAGACGATATCTTAATTAACTAGATAGGTATATGAGTATAAATAATATTAAGATACCACGGATATATTTTTTTAGCTCATCAAATTCAACTAAATTTCAAGATCAATTTACCCAGTAAAGGAGAACATGATATAATCAAAGTTAGGCACAATATAAAATCAGACTTCAATAAAAAGCTAAGATTTCACTAAGTTGTATATAAAATAATTTATACAAGTTAAATAAGAGAGTACAAAAAAGAATAAGGGATTACTTAGAAAAATGATGATAGAAAAAATCCTTTAATAATAGAGGGGAACTTATAAAATCTAAATTTGATTATCAAAAAAGGAATTTAATAAAGAAATTTTTTCAGAGTTATTACTTAATTGAGTGATTCTGTACATAAAATAAATAGGTTTAAAAAGGCATTATTAAATTACAATCCTAGTATATAAAAAAGCCCTAAATATTTAGACTATTATTATTAGAAAGGTATAATCAATTTTGCATAACAACTTAGCTTTAACCTTAAATAAAATGGCAAAATATTAAGAAGCTTTGCAATATTATGATTTAGCCATCTAGAAAGACCCTGAAAACTCAGAGTATTATTATAACAAAGGTAAAATTAGATCTTTATAATATTTAAGCCAATACTTTAACAAATTTGAATAAATTCTAAGAGGCAATAGAATAATATAGTTAAGCTATAAAAAAAAGACCTGAAATTTTAGACTACTACTTTAAGAAAGGTTTAATACATTTTTTCATAATAACTTAGCTTTGACTTTAAATAAAATGAAAAGATATGAAGAAGCGTTATAAATTTATGATTTAGCTATTCAGAAAAATCCTGATTGTTCAAATTATTTCAATGAAAAAGGTAATGTGCCTGAAAATATTTACATAGCTAATACTTTAAGATAAATGAATAAATTAAAAGAAGCTTTAGAATATTATCATCTAGCTATCAAGAAAGACCCTGAAAATTCAGACTATTATTATAACAAAGGTAATTAAAATCAGGTTAAAAACTTAGCTTTGACCTTAAATAAAATGACAAGATATATAGAAGCATTACAATTTTATGATTTAGCGATTTTGAAAAATCCTGAATGTTCAAATTATTTAAATGAAAAAGGTTGGCTGTAAATATTTACATAGCTAATACTTTATTAAAAATGGAAAGGCTTGAAGAAGCATTACAATTTTATAATTTAGCTATTTAGAAAAACCCTGAAAATGCAAATTATTATTATACAAAAGGTATATTTATTGCTGTATATTTCTTAGCTGTTGCTTTATATGGGCTGGAAAGATATGAAGAAGCATTACACAATTATGGTACAGCTATTTAGTACAACCCTAAAATATGGTCTTATTATATGGGCATAGGTATTAAAAACTATTATCATTTTCTTAGCTGTTACATTAAATGCAATGATAAGATTTGAAGAGGCCTTGCAATATTGTGATTCGGCTCTTCAGTTGAACCCTGAAAAGTCAGACTGTTATCATTATAAAGGTATAATTATTTCTGCCTATTATTTTAGCAACAACTTTAGACAATTTGAATAGATTTACATAAGCATTAGAATTTTATAACTAAGCTATTTCTAAAAATCCTGAAAAATCCCAATATTAACTTGACAAAGGTATAATAAAATCAACATATTTTCCTCAGCTAATACATTAGTTAAATTAAATAGATTTGAAGATGCATTAGAATGTTATAATTAAGCAATTTAGATGGACCCTGAAAATTCAGACATTTTAAATTTGAAAGGTAAATTTAATGCTGGATATTTAAATAGCAAATAATCTAAGGAGAATGAATAGGTTTGAAGAGGCATTAAATTATTATGATTAAGCAATCGATATGGAACCTGAAAATTCAGATTATTATAATAATAAAGGTATAATTCGTTTTGCTGATACTCTAAGCTGTGACTTTAGAAATAATGGGTAGATTTTAAGAAGCATTAGAATATTTTGATTTAGCTATTTAGTTAAACCCTGAAGATTCGGATTATTACAATAGTAAAGGTACATTCAACCCTACATATTTTCTTAGCTAATATTCTAGATAAAATTAATAGAGAAGAAGATGCCTTGAAATATTTTGATTAAGCTATTTAGATAAACCCTGAAGATTCGGATTATTACAATAACAAAGGTACAATCTACCCTACATATTTTTTTAGCTAATACATTAGTTAAAATGAATAGATTTGAGGAAGCATTGGAATGTTATAATTAATCAATTAAAATAAATCCTGAAGATTCAGATAATTACGATGGCAAAGGTAAAACTAAATCTGTACTTTTTATTAGCATTTATTTTAGTTTAAATGAATAGATTAAAAGAAGCATTATAGTGCAATGATGCTTCTATCAAATGGAATCCTGAAAATTCTGACTATTAAAATGAAAAAGGTAAACATAAAATAGCAAATTTACATAGCTAATACTTTAAGAAAAATGAATAGGCTTGAAGAAGCATTATTGTATTATGATTAAGCTATAAAATTAAACCCTGAAAATGCAGACTATTATAATAATAAAGGTATACTAAGTTGCTATATTTTCTTAGCATTAACATTACACAAAATGAATAGATTAGAAGAAGCTTTGGAATATTATGACTCAGCAATATAAATAAACAGAGAAAATTCAGCATATTATAATAATAAAGGTTTAATTTATTTGTTCAAATCTTAGCTTTATCTTTAGATAAAATGAAGAGATTTGAAGAATCATTGAATTAATACGATTTAGCGATAAAGAAGAATCCTGAAAATTCAGCCTATTTTCATAATAAAGGTATAATTAATTCTGCTTATTATTTTAGCTATGACATTAGAGAAAATGTATAGATTTAAAGAAGCTTTGGAATGGTATGATTCAGCTATTTAGAAAAACCCTTAAATTTCCTACTACTACAATAACAAAGGTGATTAATTCTTGATAACGCTTAGCTTTGACATTAGAAAAAATGAATAGATTGGAAGAAGCACTCGAATATTATAATATAGCTATTTAAAAAGATCCTGAATATTCAGATTATTACTATAACAAAGGTATTTAAATTATGTTAAATTATTAGCTAATACATTAGACAAAATGAATAGATTGGTAGAAGCATTGGTGTGGTATGATCTAGCAATTTAGAAGAACCCTGAAAATTCGACCTACTATAGTAACAAAGGTATATTAGAATTCACCTATCTTCTGAGCTAATGCATTAGATAAAATGAATCGATTATAAGGAGCAATAGAAAATTATGAATTAGCAATTTAGAAAAACCCTGAAGATTCATATAATTACTTTGACAAAGGTACAATTAACTCTGGATATATATTAGCTAATGCTTTAGATAAAATTTTTAGATTTGAAGAAGCATTGTAGTATTATGACCAAGCTATCTAAAAAAATCCTGAAAATTCAAACTTTTATAATAATAAAGGTTGAATAAGCTTATGTAATTATTAGGGATTACTTTAAAAAAAATGAATAGACATCAGGAAGCATTGGAATATTATGACTTAGCAATTTAGAAAAACACTGAAAATCCGGCTTTTTATAATAACAAAGGTGTATTTAATATTGTATATTATCTTAGGGTTAGCATTAGATTAAATGAATAGATTTCAGGAAGCATTGGAATAATTTGATTCAGCAATATCGAAAAACCCTGAAAATTCAGACTATTATAATAACAAAGGTATCGAAATCTGCATTTTGAACTTAGCACTTACTTTAGCTAAAATGAATAAATTTGATGAAGCATTAGAAAATTTTGAATTATCTATTTCTAAATATCCTGAAAATTCAAACTATTATTTTCACAAAGGTATTATTAAATTTGTGTTTCGTTTAGCTGATATTTTAACAAAAGTATATAGATTCGCAGAAGCATTGGAATTATACGATTTAGCTATTTTAAGAAACCCTGAAACTTCAGTATATTATAATAACAAAGGTACCAGATATCTGCATATTTAACTTAGCTGTTACTTTAGTTAAAATTAATAAATTTAATGAAGCATTAGAAAATTTTGATTTAGCTATTTCTAAAAGTCCTGAAAATTCTGATTATTATTGTTACAAAGGTTCATAAAATTTGATATCCACATAGCTAATACTTTAACAAAAGTATATAGATTTTTGGAAGCATTGGAATAATATGATGCAGCAATATCAAAGAACCCTGAAAATTCAGACTATTTCTATAACAAAGGTATAGGAAATCTTCATATTTTTATTAGCCATCATTTTATCTCAGTTAAAACAATTTTAGGAAGCTTTGAAATATTTTGATATAGCTTTATCAAAAAATTCTGAAAAATCAAACTATTACTTTAGCAAAGGTATATTAAATTTGCATATTTATATTAGGAATTACTTTATCCAAAATGAATAAACTTGATGAAGCATTAGAATATTTTGAATTAGCTTTATCGAAAAACCCTAAAAATTCTGATTATTACATTTGCAAAGGTATGAGTTGGGTTTAAATTTTTCATAGCACTGACTTTACAAAAAATGAATAGATTTAAGGAGGCATTGGATAATTTTTATTAAGTTATCGATGACAGCCCAGAATATATAGAATCTCACTAAAGAAAAAGTAGTAATTCCTAATTATAATTTTCAAGCTCAAACTTTNTAATGCATTAGATAAAATGAATCGATTATAAGGAGCAATAGAAAATTATGAATTAGCAATTTAGAAAAACCCTGAAGATTCATATAATTACTTTGACAAAGGTACAATTAACTCTGGATATATATTAGCTAATGCTTTAGATAAAATTTTTAGATTTGAAGAAGCATTGTAGTATTATGACCAAGCTATCTAAAAAAATCCTGAAAATTCAAACTTTTATAATAATAAAGGTTGAATAAGCTTATGTAATTATTAGGGATTACTTTAAAAAAAATGAATAGACATCAGGAAGCATTGGAATATTATGACTTAGCAATTTAGAAAAACACTGAAAATCCGGCTTTTTATAATAACAAAGGTGTATTTAATATTGTATATTATCTTAGGGTTAGCATTAGATTAAATGAATAGATTTCAGGAAGCATTGGAATAATTTGATTCAGCAATATCGAAAAACCCTGAAAATTCAGACTATTATAATAACAAAGGTATCGAAATCTGCATTTTGAACTTAGCACTTACTTTAGCTAAAATGAATAAATTTGATGAAGCATTAGAAAATTTTGAATTATCTATTTCTAAATATCCTGAAAATTCAAACTATTATTTTCACAAAGGTATTATTAAATTTGTGTTTCGTTTAGCTGATATTTTAACAAAAGTATATAGATTCGCAGAAGCATTGGAATTATACGATTTAGCTATTTTAAGAAACCCTGAAACTTCAGTATATTATAATAACAAAGGTACCAGATATCTGCATATTTAACTTAGCTGTTACTTTAGTTAAAATTAATAAATTTAATGAAGCATTAGAAAATTTTGATTTAGCTATTTCTAAAAGTCCTGAAAATTCTGATTATTATTGTTACAAAGGTTCATAAAATTTGATATCCACATAGCTAATACTTTAACAAAAGTATATAGATTTTTGGAAGCATTGGAATAATATGATGCAGCAATATCAAAGAACCCTGAAAATTCAGACTATTTCTATAACAAAGGTATAGGAAATCTTCATATTTTTATTAGCCATCATTTTATCTCAGTTAAAACAATTTTAGGAAGCTTTGAAATATTTTGATATAGCTTTATCAAAAAATTCTGAAAAATCAAACTATTACTTTAGCAAAGGTATATTAAATTTGCATATTTATATTAGGAATTACTTTATCCAAAATGAATAAACTTGATGAAGCATTAGAATATTTTGAATTAGCTTTATCGAAAAACCCTAAAAATTCTGATTATTACATTTGCAAAGGTATGAGTTGGGTTTAAATTTTTCATAGCACTGACTTTACAAAAAATGAATAGATTTAAGGAGGCATTGGATAATTTTTATTAAGTTATCGATGACAGCCCAGAATATATAGAATCTCACTAAAGAAAAAGTAGTAATTCCTAATTATAATTTTCAAGCTCAAACTTTAGATGGAATGATTAGATAGGAAGAAGAAATACAAAATTTTCTATCAATGATTTGGCTAAACTAAAAAATTTCAGAGGATTATTTTGATAAAGGTATAGCTAAACACTTACTTTCATAGAAAATTCAGAGTTAAATTTAAAATAACAATTCTAAAATTCCATTTATGAATCCATAAAGCTCCTACAGGACTAACTTAGTAATTGTTGTTGAAATTTTACAAAAAATTATATAATTTATTTATGTTTATATACATTAAAGCATTAAAGTAATTTCTACGAATCCTTCTTGATGTTTATTTTTGGAATAAGTTAAATCCAGTATATTGTTGTAGAAGTGTATATTATTATAACTATTTTTCATCATTGTTAGTAAGAATTTTGTTAAAAAATGAAAGAAAATAAGAGCGAGGAAATTATTTTTACAGCCTTGAAATAGAAGTTTATATATCTGGAATTTCGTCTAAAACAGAGTTTGAATAAATATTTTTATTTAGATAAATAATCCTGCCCATAATCAAAGTTTGTTATAAATTATCCATTAATGATATGATTTTACAAGTATTTTGTCAAAAATTCATTCATATCAGTTACGATTTGAAACCTCAAATCTCAAATTATGTTCCAATCAAAAAAATAAGCTTATGTTTACAAGCATTATAAGTTTCTTAACAGTAGAATTTAAATTATTCCATCAAATATCAAATAGGAATTAAAACCTAAATTTATTGATCTACCTTTGTGTCTAGCGCTTCACCCGACATCTCTAAAAAAATGTATTATTCCATAAAATATTTTCAAGATTATTAAACTAAATAGGACAATTATAGTCTTCAAGATAAATTTTTTAATTTCTCAATATAAATGCTTTAATCTTTCTATATTTCAAAGCTTAATAAATTAAGCATATAGAATTAAAATTATCCTTCTTTATATTGTGAAATGAATAGAAGAGATTGATCTTTTCTGGTCGCCTAAGTTAGCGGATTTTTCGATCTAACTAAACAAATTTGTATAAGGCTTCATTTGCAAAAATTATTTGGGTGTAAAATTCTTGAATATAAGTTGTGATTCAAATGTAT